>CM054119.1:16241518-16334490 GCA_028673005.1 Tanypteryx hageni | reverse complement strand
TTGCACTTTTTTTATTTTAAAAAGAGACTTGACCATTTTTACCTCGTTCCTTCGACGGCGTATATTTCACAAGAAATGAATAACGTTTTCATGCGCGCATAAAAACGGGTAATTTTCATCGTGATGCGATGACTTTGAAAGAAAAAAAAACGCAGCGCATTTCGATCAGATCTGATTATTGGCATCATATGCAGGAGAAAAGGTATTGCGTATATATTTTTCTTAAAAATCTCGTGTGCCCATCACATGACTTCATCATCCATACCTACCTGAAATATTTGTGCAAATTCCGAATAGATTACGTGATAATAAAGGTTATATGGAACCGCGAGAAGAATTCGAAAAGCTTACAATGACATTTAAACTCATACCATAGCCTTCTGATATTGGATATAGCCACGAAGCTCCAACAATTAAGAAAAGTAAAAGAAGCGTTACTAAGACGTAACTAAGCGACAATTGTTAACAACAGTCGTCGGTAGGTGGCGTGGTGGTGGCGGCTAGAAAATAAAATTTTTAAAATATCTCGCAAGCAACGGGAAAATGTTTCAAACAAAGAATGTAGAAAATTGAATCACTTACAAGTATAATCCCGATAATTTTTAATATTGATGAAGCATTACAACAAAAATTTGAAAATAAACTGACGTGGGCAACACATGACTTTCTCCATATTTATATGGCAAATTACATGTTGTTAGCTCTGGGATCGTTGTCAATATTTACTTCCGGTTGACAATTAAGAAAAGAAAAAGGAGCGTTAGTAAGACGTAACTAAGCGTCAATTGCTAACAATAGTCTTCGGTAGGTGACGTGGTGGTGGCAGCTAAAAATATAAGATATCTCGTAAACAATACATTATATGGAAAGATGATTCAAACAAAGGTTGTAGAAAATTAAATTTCCTACAACTTTTATTCCGGCACATTTTTACATTTATCGAATATTAAAGCAAATATTTCAAAATAACGGATAAGTGACTAGAGTAAACACCCACTTCCGGTTGACTGATTTTAACAAATAACTAATCAAGTCTTGCTCCTTTAATAAAAATGACACATATGAAATATCACGATGATTTGATTAATAGTTTTCGAGTTACAGCACTCGGAGACATCATCGAGAAAATGGTCACTTGTCCGGAGGACCTCGAAACGTGTATTTCCCCTTAAACCTCGAAATCATTTTCCCATGCAATGTATGGAGAAACGTTTATTTTTCCTAAAAATCTAGGCCGAAAATCGACGCTTACATTAACGCATTTATCTATTGGACTTGGTAGTTTTTCGGCGTTAAAATTCCTTAAAACTCGACCTATGATATTAAGTTTTTATTCCCTTGGAGTCCCTTAAAACAATGTCGCATGGAATCTTAGAAGATAAATCCCAAGAAATTCCGAATGACGCGTGGCCCTCTGGTTTGACAACTGCCGATTTTCTCATTCGTTTTTTGACCGTTTGGGCTAAAATATATTGCGTGAATGCGGTGAACCATATTTAAAAATCACGTCGCATAACTTCGTGGAACGTTTGGCGGTTAAAAATCGACATTTAAGGACGAAAATCCTTTTTCATCGAATTTAAAATTTTCGCAGATTCGATATTTATCGAAATTTATCGATTTAAATCGAATACTACGAAGCATACTTATAATATGCATAAAGAATGGGGAGAAAGACGAAGTGAGGAAGGAATGCAAGAGAAAAAGAGGAATAGAAAGAGTTGGAGAAAGAGATGGAGGAAGAGGGGAAGGGAGAGAGGAAAAGAGAAAGGAAGAGAGAAAGTGGGAAGGAGGAAAGAGAAGATAAAAAAGAGGAAGTTATATAGTATGAGAGAAACTACGAGAAAGCCAGGCAAAGATAAATATATAGGAAGATATAGAGCAAGAAATAAGAAGGAAGAGTGAAAAGAAGAAAGGATAGAAAGATGAGAAAGAGAGAGAGAGATATAAAAGGAAGATATACTGAGATAGAGAAAAAAGGAATAAATAAAAATAGGAAAAGAGAGAGGACAGATATTAACAGAAAGAAAACAGGAGAGGTAAAGGAAGAGAAACAGTGGTGGAAAGGGAAGGAAAAAATATAGGAGAGAATAAGCGAAAGAAAGAGGAAGAGAAAGAGGGGAAAAGGGGGAGAGGGAGAGAAAGAGAGAAAGAAAGGCAGAGGAAGAGAGGAAGGGAGAGAAAAAGAAAGAGTGAGAAGAGAAAGAGAGGAAGATAAAGAGAGGAAGAGAAAGGGAGGAAGAGAAAGAGAGGAAGAGAAAGAGAGGAAGAGAAAGAGAGGAAGAGAAAGAGAGGAAGAGAAAGACAGGAAGAGAAAGAGAGGAAGAGAAAGATAGGAAGAGAAAGACAGGAAGAGAAAGAGAGGAAGAGAAAGAGAGGAAGAGAAAGAGATGAAGAGAGGAAGAGAAAGAGAGGAAGAGAGGAAGAGAGGAAGAGAAAGAGAGGAAGAGAAAGAGAGAAAGAGAGGAAGAGAAAGAGAGAAAGAGAGGAAGAGAAAGAGAGAAAGAGAGGAAGAGAAAGAGAGGAAGAGAAAGAGAGGAAGAGGAGAAAGAGAGGAAGAGAAAGAGAGGAAGAGAAAGAGAGGAAGAGAGAGGAAGAGAGTAAGAGAAAGAGAGGAAGAGAGAGAAAGATGGAGAGAAAGAGTGAACGGAGAATAGGAAAGGAAAGAAGAAAAGAGAGAGACGAAGGGAAAGGAGAAAATATGAGGTTGAAGGGATACGGCTTGTGTGTTGGCCTGTGTTTGGAGAAAGGAAGGAGATAGGGAGGGAGAGGGAGGAGGGAGGGAGAGGTAAAGGGAAGAGGGAGGAACAGGGCTGAGAGAGAATGGAAGAGAATAGCAGAAGACGGAGCTCACGTCACCTGACAAGCAGTCGGAGTCTTTTGTCTCTTGTCATGTGACCTGCAGTGTCAGTCAAGATGATGGGACAGGGAGAGGGAGAGAGGAGAGAGGGAAGGAGAGAGGGAAAGAGTGGGAGGGAGGAGGAAGATTCGAGGCGTAATTAAAGAGAGAGAGAGCGAGCGAAGGAGAGAGATGGGTATATACGTAATGTGAAGAGATAGAGATAATGAGAGGGAGGGAGAGATAGCGTGGTAGAGAGAGAGGGAGAGAGAGTGAGGGAGAGTGGGAGGAAGAGGGAGAGAGAGAGAGGGAGAGAACGAGAGAGGGAGGGAGAGAGAGGGAGTGAGAGTGGGAGGAAGGAAGAGGGAGGGAGAGAGTTTCAGTGATAGAGAGGATAGACAGGAGGGAGAGAGAGAGAAAGGGAGACAGAGATTGAGAGAGATGGAGAGATGAGAGATGGAGAGATGAGAGATGGAGAGAGAGAGGGGGAGAGAGAGAGAGGAGAGATGGAGAGAGAGTGGAGAGATTGAGAGAGAGAGATGGAGATATGAGAGATGGAGATATGAGAGATGGAGAGAGAGTGGAGAGATGGAGAGATGAGAGATGGCGACAGAGAGGGAGAGAGGAGAGGGGGAAGGAGGGAGAGAGGAGAGGAGGAAGGAGGGAGAGAGACTGAGCGAAAGAGGGAGGGAGAGAGAGGGGGGAGAAAGAGAGGGAGAGATAGAGGGAGGGAGAGAGGGAGAGAGGTAGAGAGACAGGGAGAGGGAGACAGGGAGAGAGAGAGAGACGAAGAGAGAGGGAGAGAGAGGGAAAGAGAGGGAGAGAGAGGGTGGGAGAGAGGGAGGAGAGATGGAGAGAGAGTGGAGAGATTGAGAGAGAGAGATGAGAGATGGAGAGAGAGATGAGAGCTGGAGAGAGAGAGGGGGAGAGAGAGAGGAGAGATGGAGAGAGAGTGGAGAGATTGAGAGAGAGAGATGGAGAGATGAGAGATGGAGAGAGAGTGGAGAGATGAGAGATGGCGACAGAGAGGGAGAGAGAGAGGAGAGAGAGGGAGAGAGGAGAGGGGGAAGGAGGGAGAGAGGAGAGGAAGAAGGAGGGAGAGAGACTGAGCGAAAGAGGGAGGGAGGGAGAGGGGGAGAAAGAGAGGGAGAGATAGAGGGAGAGAGAGAGAGGGAGAGAGAGGTAGAGAGACAGGGAGAGGGAGACAGGGAGAGAGAGAGACGAAGAGAGAGGGAGAGAGAGGGAAAGAGAGGGAGAGAGAGGGAAAGAGAGGGAGAGAGAGGGTGGGAGAGAGGGAGGGGGAGATAGGGAGAGAGAGAGGGGGGGAGATAGGGAGAGGGGGAGAGAGAGGGAGAGAGAGTAGTAGAGAGAGAGAGAACAGCATGAACAAAGGAAACGGGAGAGAGAGAATAGGAAGAAGCACACGTCACAGGGAAGGAGATTTTGACGGGAGGCAGGAAGAGATGAAGAGGGCGAGAGATAGAAGGGAATTAGAGAAGAAAGAACCGTGTATATATGGACGCGGAAGGGATAAAGGAGACGTGGAAATGTTTGGAACGGCTTGCGTGAGAAAGAAGCGAAAGAAAGTTTGGAGAAAGTGAGAGGGTGAAGAGTGAACATGTAAAAGATACGAGTAAGGAACTCCTAGAGAGAATGGAGGGATAAATGGAGAAGAATAGGATGAGTAACGTAGAGAAAAGAGAGGAAGAAAAAGAACGCAGTGATGATTAGATATTGAGGAAATTAGAGAGAAAGGGGGCAACCATTAGATTTACAACAAAGCGCATACTTTGCCAAAAGATTGCTAAAAAAATTTAAAATATAATTAGGGAATCACGCAATTCTTAGTGCAGGTGTGACGCAAAGCATTTTAAAACGAGAGAAAATATGCAGGAACCATGGGTGCATATGCACATGCGAGTCGGAGACATTCTTTACCATTTAAGCAATCATTCGAAAAATATAAATATTTCGATGTCTTAGTGTAATGTCTGGGAACTGAGAAACGATATTGCAGTAGTAATTCCAAGGAAATATCGAATTTTTGATCCACAGATATATTTCATAATCAGTCGTAAATGATAAAACGACGAACGAACTGGGGCAGTAGTAATACATGTTATCATTATGTCCTGGTTCGCCCTTTCGTCGCAAATTACCCATTAATTTTCTCTTACGAACGCTGCGTATGCGCAAAGAAAAAAGATGTCTTTACGTTCACTTCACTTCCTCGTCGTGCATAATCCATTTCCCTAAGTTTACCAAATGTTGCGTGCGCACGAAAGAAGATTAATCTAATTAGGTATATACCAGTAAAAGGTGCCTGCATTCTGCAAGCATGTCATCTCACCTTGAAAAAACATTCATTTTTCAGACAGATATTTCATCATTACAGATATTTTTTTAATCCTAAATATTTCACCATTTTCGTTTTTCCCTTATGTGAAAACAATAGATTGAAACAATCCCCAAAACTTTGCAATTTCAAGAATTTTATACTTTCTCCATTATGGGGCACAAATTTCTGCCAAATTTTAAAGCTTCTAAAAGTTTCTATGTAAGTGAAATAATATTTTTCTAATTGTTTAAATTTTAATCATTTTTAACGGCCTCCGCAATATATTTATGGAGAGATCCAAATGTTTATTTGTGCTAATGCACTACTCTGTATATAACTTGAAAATTTCAGCTTCCTAGCTCATCCCGTAGTACCTAAACAGTTATCAATTTGTTTAAATTTATGTACGAATGTATGTATGTGTATATGTATATATGTATGTATGTATATATATATATATATATATATATATATATATATATATATATATTGTCACACGTTCGGCTACACACACTCCTCCATCAAATCATTCTGTCTACTTCTGTTGACTTCTTCGCTCTCCCTTCTTCTAATTCGCTCATCATGTTTCTTGCTTGACCAATTCGTGGAGAGAGTGAGTGGGTGGGGGGAGATGGAGGGGGAGAGAGGGAGATAGAGAGAGGGAGAGATAGGGTCGGCGGCTGAAGAAGGATTTCTGCCGACCTCATTCCATTTGACGTATTGATTGACAGGTGAGTTAAAGTTCCCTCTAGATACAAGTGAGGGTGGAGTGAGGGAGACAGGGATGGAAGGAGAAGGGAAAAGTGAAAGGGGAGAATAGAAGGGGAGGGTTAAGGCAGAGAGAGAGAGAGAGGAAAGAGGCGAAAGGAAAGGAGAAATGAGAGGAATAGTGGGAGGTATAATTGAACGTGGAATGGTATGAAGAAAGGGAAGGAGAGCGAGGAAGGAAAAGGGCAAAGAAAGAAGAAGATAAAGGAGGAAGGGAAAAAGGAGATAGGAATAGAAAGAGAAAGAGGTAGATAACAGTGACATAGAGGAAGAGAGGAGAAGGATAGAGGAAGATAAGAGGGAGAGAGAGAGAAAGGGAGAGGAGAGAGAGAGAGTGAGTGGAAGGGAAGAGAGGGAAATAGGGAGAGAAAAGATGGGGAAGAGAAAAGATAGGGAGGGGAAGATAATATAGGAAGATAAAGAGAGAAAGATAACAGAGGGAGATAAGAGGAGAAATGAAGAGAAAAAGGAGGGAGGGAGGAAGAGAGAAAGAGGAAGAAAAAAGGAGGGGAAGGGCAGATAGGAAGATAAAGAGAGAAAGATAACAGGGAGAGATGAGGAGGAGAGAGGAAGAAAAGGGGGATAGAGAGGAAGAGAAGAGGAGAGAGGAAGAGAAGGCGAGAGAGGAAGAGATAGAGGAAGAGAAGGAAGGGAAGAGAAGGAGAGAAAGAGAAGGAGAGGAAGAGAAAGAGAGGAAGAGAAAGAGAGGAAGAGGAAGTGAATGTATGAAAGATGAGAGAGTAACGAATTCATAAGGCAGGAAGAATATTTAAGGAAACAACAGAAATATGAGAAGATAGAAAGAACAGAGGTGAAAATCTGGAGTAAGAGAATGTAAGGGAAATGGCGTGTGTGTAGGAAAGGAAAGGGAAGAATATTAAAGGAGAAATGAAAAGATTAGAGAGAGAGGAAGAATAGAAAGTAGAGCATAAATACATGAAGACAGAGGATACAAGATGGGAAGTGTTACAGTACATCTATCACAAATAGGCGAGATTCGCGAGATGGAATATTTGAAACTGAACGATTTATAACCTGAACGAACGCACGACATTAAACAGCTGAACATCACGACCCGATTATATTTCTCTGCACACTATGAATTTCTCCCCCTTTCCCATTGAGTCGGCGCATCAATAAACGCATATACGTAATTTTAGTATCACGAATAAATACCGCAAAACTATATATCAGAAGTGATGCTAGGGAAATTATTCAGTTTTTATTTCCCCGTCTATTTTCTAATTAGCTGTAACTAATCAAACAGGTGTGGAAAGGTGTGCCACATGTCGGAATACACAAAGAGTCTCCAGATGAGTTCTTTGTGATCGAACAGATCAGTAAAACTCCCCTAATACCAAATTTCATCAAAATAAGTCCTGCGAAACGTAAGTTGTAAATTGCATGTAGGTCTTCATGTAAAGTGGTCATTAGCATCGTCCGATTTTAATCAAAATTGAACTAGGTCGACAGAGTTTAGCAAAACTCCCCAATACCAAATTTCATCGAATTACGTCCAGCGGTTCCCGAGTTGAAACAAACTTTGTAAACTACATGTAGGCCTACATGTAAAGTGGTCGTAATTGTCGTCCGACTTTAACCAAAATTGGAATCCGTCGACAAATTTTAGCAAAACTCCCCAATTCCAAATTTCATCGAAATAAGTCCAGCGGTTCCTGAGTTGAAACAGAGATACTTTGTAAACTACATGTAGGTCTTCATGTAAAGTGGTCCTAATAATTGTCCGACTTTAACCAAAATTGGAATCCGTCGACAAATTTTAGCAAAACTCCCCAATACCAAATTTCATCGAAACACGTCCAGCGGTTCCCGAGATGAAACAGAGGTACGTTTTAAGCTACATGTAGGTCTTCATGTAAAGTGCTCGTCATTATTGTCCGATTTTAACCAAAATTGAACTCGGGCGACAAATTTTAGCAAAGCTCCCCAATACCAAATTTCATCGAAATACGTCCAGCGGTTCCCGAGTTATAACATGCGGAAGGACGGACGGACACGATCTCCCGTACATGAGTTCACTTCGTGCAAAGAACGCATAATAATCTAATATTATTCAGAACTCCTCATTTCAGCGAAGTAGCTCTGATATTTACGTTTGCTTTCTTTTCTCCGTCGTAGGTAATCCATTTTATTTCGCTCGCAAAATGCTGCATGGACACGCTATGAAATTTCCCGTATTTCCGCATTTATAGCAGATCTGATTCACTTAATTTACTAATAAGATTGTTTACGTCGACAACAATCTGGTAGCTGTGCGCGAATTTTTCTAAGTTCAAAGCGAATTACGACTTTCTTGTTCTGTTTCCTTGGCAACGTCTTAGCCTGCGATAAAAAATGTATGGGAAAAGAGATTGTTTTCATCATTTCAACAAGTTTCATTTGAAGTTTATTTTGATACGACCAATATATCACGAATATGAGGGAAAGTTAATTTTTTGTCACCATTAAACCGATATCCCTCACGTGATTCGCGAGATTTTCTTATTGCATTTGACTCTTTGAGTCCTTAAATATCGAATTTCGCGAAAATCCGTTAAGTGGAAGCCGAGAAGAAACGGTCGGACGGACGGACAGACGGGCAAACAACAGATGCCAATTAATAGGTTCTTATTCCGGAAGCGAAGCGCGCCTAATAAGATATAAGAAGACGAGAGGAAGAATATAAGATAAACACAGCAAACAACCGAACCATTATGTTGCTAAGAGACGAAGGGACGAGAAGGAAACAAATGAAGATAAATACGCCGAAGAAGGGAAAGAGAGAGAGGGGGGGGGGAAAGACCAAACGACTTCGATAACTACCTAAAACAAAAGAAGATAGCAAAATAACGATCCCAACTAGGGATACGAAAAAAGTATCGATGCTTTACTCATATCTAAGGATACGATATCGATACGAAAGTATCGATACCGCAACCATATGATGTATCGAATGAAAAGTATCGATGCCACAAAGGTATCGGGCCGAAAGTAGCGATGTCACTAGAAAATCGAAAGAAAAGAATAGAGAAAGTACTTGGTATCGAAAGGAAATTACCGACGTGAGTAAAGTACCGATACTTTACTCACATCTAAGGATACGATATCGAAACGAAAGTATCGATACCGTAATCATATGATGTATCTAATGAAAAGTATCGATGCCACAAAGGTATCGGGCCGAAATAACCAATGTCAGTACAAAATCGAAAGAAAAGAATCGAGTACAAAAGTACTTGGTATCGAAAGGAAATTACCGACGAGAGTAAAGTATCGATACCACAAAAGTATCGGACCGAAAGTACCGATATCGCCGGAAAATCGAAAGAAAAGAATCGAGTACAAAAGTACTTTGTATCGAGAGAGAATTACCTATACGAGTAAAGTATCGATACTTGTACCCTTATCCCTACTCACATCGGTAATTTCCTTTCGATGCCAAGTACTTTCTCCATTCTTTTCTTTCGATTTTCTAGTGACATCGCTACTTTCGGCCCGATACTTTTGTGGTATCGATACTTTTCGTTCGATACGTCATGTGATTACGGTATCGATACTTTCGTTTCGATATCGTATCCCTAATCCCAACACGGGTCGGAAGATAAGAAAAGCCGGGAATTACGACACGCGCAATATTAGTTGGTTCGACCCGACGCGTAAACATATCCAAACTGATTAAACCTCGAAATATATGTATGACGTCAGTTTTTGAACGGGGCAAATGTTTATTTTTTTAAATCGATTTCCCGCGAAATTTCCAGCTGCATCGGCGATGAAAACAACGCCGAAATTGCACGGAACTGCTGATGACGTCAGCGCAATGTAATCTTTTTCCTGCTTTACGCGCTCGAATTGCGACTGTCTTTTATTTTTAGGACTCGAGGAAAACATGAGCAATGTTCGCTATATTGGTCTCGTTTTCCATATGATTCAGTCCAATAGTGTATCTAATTTTCTCGATTTTTTCCAGATGTTTATCATTCGATTTCGTTCGACTTTTTTCGATTTTCACCCGATTTTTAGTTAATTTTTACTTGATTTTTGTTCGTTCTGCTCGTATTTTGCTCGATGTTTGCTCGATTTTGTTCGATTGGTACCTTATTTTCACCCGATTTTCACGTAATTATATTCGATTTTGCTCGAATTTTGCTCGAATTTTGCACGACTTTTGCTCGAATTTTGCTCGAATTTAGCTCGAATTTTGCTCGAATTTTGCACGACTTTTGCTTGAATTTTGCTCGAATTTTGCTCGAATTTTGCTTGACTTTTGCGCGAAATTTGCTCGAGTTTTGCTCGAATTTTGCTCGAAATTTGCTCGACTTTTGCGCGAATTTTGCTCGAATTTTGCTCGAATTTTGGACGACTTTTGCTCGAATTTTGCTCGAAATTTGCTCGACTTTTGCTCGAATTTTTCTCGAATTTTGCTCGAATTTTGCTCGACTTTTGCGCGAAATTTGCTCGAGTTTTGCTCGAATTTTGCTCGAATTTTGCACGACTTTTGCGCGAATTTTGCTCGAATTTTGGACGACTTTTGCTCGAATTTTGCTCGAAATTTGCGCGAATTTTGCTCGAATTTTGGACGACTTTTGCTCGAATTTTGCTCTAAATTTGCTCGACTTTTGCTCGAATTTTTCTCGAATTTTGCTCGAATTTTGCTCTAAATTTGCTCGACTTTTGCGCGAATTTTTCTCGTCTTTTGCTCGAATTTTGCTCGAATTTTGCTCGACATTTGCTCGAATTTTTCTCGAATTTTGCTCGAAATTTGCTCGAATTTTGCTCGAATTTTGCTCGAATTTTGCTCTAAATTTGCTCGACTTTTGCGCGAATTTTTTTCGTCTTTTGCTCGACATTTGCTCGAATTTTGCTGAATCGTTGCTCGTATATTTCTCAATATTAATTACTCGATTTTGTTCGACTTTGTTCGATCTTTACCTTATTTTTACCCGATTTTTAGGTCATTTTCACTTGATTTTCGTTAGTTTTTCCTGGATATTTGTTCGTATTTTGCTCGATATTTACTCTGTATTTTAGCGCAGGATGGAAGTAGTAGTACACAGGACATCAGAAGTAGGATTGCAATGGCAAAAGCAGCCTTTAACGAGAAGAAAGAGCTTCTAACAATTAAGAAAATAAATTTAGAAACAAGGAAGAAATTAGCAAAATGCTACTGCATATGGAGCATAGCTCTTTATTGTGCAGAGACGTGGACGGTTAAGGAGAAAGGAGGAAAAATATTTAGAAAGTTTTGAGATGTGGGTATGGAGAAGAATGATGGACAGAGAGGAAGAGGAACGAAGAAGTATTAGAAATGGCGGGAGAAGAAGGGATGCTGATAAAAACAATCAGGAAAAGAAAAGCAAATTGGATAGGGCACATATTGACAAGACAGTGTTTACAAAGGACGATCTTAGAAGGAAAAATTAGCGGAAGAAGAGGAAGAGGGAGAAAAAGAATAGGAATATTAGATAATATAAAGCAGGGATACAGTACATATAGAGATAGAGAGAGAGATGGAGGCAGCGATTCAGCTGAAACCTGTCTTCGGACAGCGGCATGATGATGATGATGATGCATTGTTTAAGGGATATCCTATATTTTTAGCTGCCCCCACCACGCCACCTACCGACGGCTATTGTTAACAATTGACGCTTAGTTACGTCTTAGTAACGCTCCTTTTTCTTTTCTTAATTGTTGGAGCTTCGTGGCTATATCCAATATCAGATGGCTATTGTTTGAGTTTATTTCTTTTCTTTGTAAAGCCTTAAATTTTTCTAGCAGTTTCTTAAAATATTTATTATCATTTAACCTATTTGGAATTTTTAGAAATATTACAGGTATGGAGAAAGTCATGTGGTTGGGAATATCAGATTTATTTCAAATATTTTATTTAATATCTGATAGATATAAAAAAGTACCGGCGTGAAAGTTGTAGGAAATGTAATTTTCCAGAATGTTCCTTTGAAACATTTTCCCATATAATGCATTGTATAAGAGATATTTTAAATCTAATTTTTTTAACTGCCACCACCGCACCACCTACAGGCGACTTTTGTAAGCAGGTCGCCCTTATTGCATTGGAATATCGAAAAAAGGACTTTGTCCTTGCTAGAGAGGGAGAAAACATGATACTTTTTCTAAGGGAAGCTTAAATACAGTTGAAACAATGGAATATAACGCATGGCGAATCGATTTACATAACTCTCGGCGTTTTTTTCAGGGAAACTTAAATACAGTTGAAACAATGGAGCAACGGATAGCGCCCGGTACCGGAGTTCGAATCCGATAGGGCGAAAAATTTTACGAAACATCGAATTTATTATTCCAAAACATTACATTTCGTTGCTTCACTTTTTTCGACAGGACGCAATAACAATAATATTTACGATAGTTTTTTTTCCCGCGGATGAAGGCGCCCTCGCGCGACACGCCGCGCAATCCATCCTTCGCTTGTTTCAACGTGCCGAATAGCGATTTTATGCAATCGAACGCATTATTATTGACGAAATTTAAAATATTTATAGCCCCAGAAAGAATTTATGCCGTGTCATTTAATGTTCCTACTGCATTTTTTCCGTTATTTATATAAAACGCGTCAAAAATAAAAAATAAACACTCCCGTTTGATCAACGCCGCGTAATTTCGAGAGGATGAAAAAAAAGGACTAGCGACAAACAAAAGAGCGACGCAATTAATTCGCGCGAAAACACCGCTCGACTGGTTCCGGTTTGATGTATGATTGTCCGAGAGGTAAGCGAATAAATTAATTGTTCATATAAACTGAGTGAGGGAGAGGCGGCCGTAAAATAAACAATTCGCCAACATATCATTCAACAAAGTTTTGTAATCGTCATACCGAGAACATGCGTCAGGAAAATACGCGCGTTTTATATGGGGCCGCGTTGCTAGGCAATATGGCGGCCGGGCGTTGCCATGGCAACGCCAAACAATGTTTGAATAGGGCGGGGGAGGGGGTGGGGAAGAAGTCGTAGTAGCCATGATCTCAAAACCTACTTCAACTTTAAAACAACAGAGAACCGACGCGTGTACTGGAGTAAGATTATCGAAGGAGGTTTCGCGTGCAAACTACGGGAAAAAATCTGATATGTGGACATCACGTGACTTTCTCCATATCTGTAACATTTCTAAAAATTCCAAATAGTTTACATATTAATAAATATTTTGATAAACTGAGAAAAAATTTTAGACTTTACAAGGAACAGAAATAAACTCAAACAAATAGCCTTCTGATATTGGATATAGCCACGTAGCTCCAACAATTAAGGAAAGAAAAAGGAGCGTTACTATGACGTAACTAAGCGTAAACAAAAAAGTGTTTATAGATGTCGCCACCAGCTGGTTTGGTGGCGGCAGTTAATAAAACATACTTTTTAAAATATCTCTTATATTATGCGTTGTCTGGGAAAATGTTTCAAACAAACTTTGTGGACAATTAAATTTCCTACAACTTTTATTCGAGTAACTTTTTACATAGATCAAGCATTAAAGGTAATATGTGAAAGAATCAGACAAGTGACAAGAGAAAACACCCACCTTAAGTGATCCGATATTAACCAAAAACTGGTCAGCTTTTGTCCCTTAAATAAAAATTTCAATTATGAATTCTTCGACTTAATCTGATTAACAGTTTTTGAGTTAAAGCGCAAATTTCTTTGTCCAAGGCGACCTCAAAACGTGTTATTTCCGTTGAAATCTCTAATTCGATTTGCTTCGCGAAATAAAAAAATGCCTTCTCCTATACTACGTATGGAGATAGCTAAAAAAAGTAACGAATGAAATTTCTTACAAATCCCTGGCAGCAGAAAAACATTCAGTTTCAAGAAAACTTTCTTTAAAAATCAATATATTTTCGGAAGTCCACAACGGATGAGAAGTTTATTTTATTTATGTTTTTTTGCATCGTTTAAGCACACGTTAGAGACGGACATTACGTTAAGTTAACAAGACGAAGGTTTTATTATCATCGGATCCCATTACGACAGCAAAATTAAACAGTCAAATTATAATTCGTTCGTTTCATTTCGCAACAATGAATTCGGCATTTCGCATCGAAAACGTAAAAATCGCAATTCAATTTTTCTACTGTGAGATTTTAGACCTTCCTTTGTTTTAGCGCGACGTTGTCGATTTCAAACGTGTCCTCGCTATGCGTCAAGTTGTTTAAATTAAAAAGATGTTGAAAATTGGGAGTTACTCAGATCGCCGCCATGAAAATCATTTAAATTATGATGTCGGGGAGGAATATTTTGCAAGATTGCTAATTAAAATATCGAAATTTCTGTAGTCTCTATTTCGATTTTTTACAAATCCTACCTCTAAAAAAAATTTCAGTTCCGTAGCGCATTCAGAAACACATAAACCTTGAAAATTTGTTTAAACAATTGCGAAATTTTAGCGGCCGCATTGTTGCACTTTTTCAAGATTTTCGTTTTTTCTAGTCGGTTTTGCACAAAATCCCACCTAAGAAAAAAATTTCGAATCTCCAGCTCATCTGGAAGTGCCTAAAAATTAGTAACCTCCTATCATTTATGTTATATCCTCCTACTCTGTATGTAGCGTCTATATATAATGATATATATATATATATATATATATATATATATATATATATATATAACAACTTACAGAAAAGGAAAGGTAAAATAGATATATGGATGTCAACAAGGTGTTGGAATGAGGAAACTCAGTGAACACTCACCAATCAGACGACTTCAGGTTGGCGAGGCCCCGGGGATGTCGAAGCGACACACGTAAAATAACACAAAAACACAGAAACATCACAAACGTAGAAGCTTTCGGAACAACTCCTTCTTCAGCTACAGAGAGAGAACTCATTCCTCATTCCAACACCTTGTTGACATCCATATATATATATATATATATATATATATATATATATATATATATATATATGTATATATAATATATACACACACATATATAGGAAATTTTAATTCTTTAATTTTGACTTATAAGGGTTGTTGGATCTTGTAATTTATAACACCACCAAATCATCGACTATCATGTAAATGTTGTGAACCCAACCAAGCTAACACAAACTAACCAACACAACCAACCAATAATACAATTCCCAACCCGACAAAACGCTACACAACACAATCCAGCCCAACCCAACAAAACACAATCAACACAACCCAACCCAATCCAACCCAACCCAACACAACCCAACCCAACCAACCCTAAACACAACCCAACTCAACACAACACAACCCAACACAACCCAACCCAACCAACCCAACCATCCAACACCCACTTCCAATCGACCGATTTTAGCCATAAACCAATCAGATCTTATAACTTTTATGAAAATATCAAATATAAAATTTTACGTTGAACTGATTAATAGTTTTTGAGTTAAGAGCGCCCACAAAAATCCATCAAATACAAACAGACACAGACAGTCAGACACACAGACATCATCGAGAAAATAGTCAAAACGTTTTCAGGGGACCTTAAAACATGTATTTCCGTTGAAATTTCGAATTCGATTTTTTTCATGAAAACAATACTTTTTCTACACTTCGTATATATGGAGAAAGTAATAATTATGTGGAAGACAGGAATCATAGGTTTCGTCTGGATCATCTTGTTAACACTTTAAAACATTGAAATGCATGTAGTAAGCTTTCCAAGGTGTCATGGACGGTTTAACATCAGCCTCCCTTCTCTATCTCCTTTCTCTCTCTCATTCTCTCCCTTTACCTCCCTCCCTAACCCAGAATTCCTCCCAACCTCCCTTCAATCAACGCTGAACAGACTGATGCGTCCTTATCTCCTAGGAACCATCAACAATGCCCTCTCGCGGAGCGGTCGGAAAGTTCTCTCTCTCTCGTTCTATCTCTCAATTCCGATTGTCTTCTGTTTCCCTCCTCCTCCGCCTGGCCGTCAATTCTTTCATTTTTCTTCTTATTCACCTTCCTATATCTCCTTCACTTTCTTACCTCCGCTTCCCATTTGTATTGCTTTATTTTTTAACCTCCATTAGTGTTTTCCTTATACGATTGTACAGGCTATAACTTATTGTTAGTTGTGAGGCGATATCTGTAATAACAACGATCCGCCATTACGTGAAGTTCTATATATATATATATATATATATATATATATATATATATGTATATATATATATATATATATATATATAACAACTTACGGAAAAGGAAAGGTAAAATGAATATATGGATGTCAACAAGGTGTTGGGATGAGGAAACCCAGTGAGCACTCACCAATCAGACGACTTCAGGTTGGCGAGGCCCCGGGGATGTCGAAGCGACACACGTAAAAGAACACTAAAACACAGAAACATCACAAACGTAGAAGCTTTCGGAACTATTATTCCTTCATCAGCTACAGAGAGAGAACTCATCTCAACACCTTGTTGACTTCCATATATATATATATAATATATTATATATATATGGATGTCAACAAGGTGTTGTAGCTGAAGAAGGAGTAGTTCCGAAAGCTTCTACGTTTGTGATGTTTTTGTGTTCTTTTACGTGTGTCGCTTCGACATCCCCGGGGCCTCGCCAACCTGAAGTCGTCTGATTGGTGAGTGCTCACTGGGTTTCCTCATCCCAACACCTTGTTGACATCCATATATCTATTTTACCTTTCCTTTTCCGTAAGCTGTTATATATATTATATATATATATATATATATATATATATATATATATATATATATATATATATATAGGGATACGATATCGAAACGAAAGTATCGATACCGTAATCATATTATGTATCCAATGGAAAGTATCGATACCACCAAAGTATCGGGCCGAAAGTACCGATGTCACTAGAAAATCGAATCTACCTCTTTCTCTGTCATCCCGTGTCTTTCTCTCTCCATTTCCCTTTCTCTTCCAATTTCTTGTTATCCCCGTCCTGTCCTCCTGACTTTCCCTTTCCCTCTTCTATCTTCTAGTACTCATCTCCATCTCTTACGTCTTCCCCTCCCTTTAATCCTCTCATCTCCCGCCCCCAATTTTTCCAAGACTCTCTCTCCCCATATTTAGGGATACGAAAAAAGTATCGATACTTTACTCACATCGGTAATTTCCTTGCGATACCAAGTACTTTTGTACTCGATTTTTTTCTTTCGATTTTCTAGTGATATCGGTACTTTCGACCAGATACTTTTGTGGCATCGATACTTTTCATTCGATATATCATATGAGTAAGGTGTCAATACTTTCGTTTCGATTTCTTCGTATCCTTAGATACGAAAAAAGTATCGATACTTTACTCACATCGGTAATTTCCTTTCGATACAAAGTACTTTTGTACCCGGTTCCTTTCTTTCGATTTTCTAGTGACATCGGTACTTTCGGTCCGATACTTTTGTGGCATCGATACTTTTCGTTCGATACATCGTATCATTACGGTATCGATACTTTCGTTTCGATATCGTATCCCTTACTGCAGTCCAAAATCCGTGTCTCCAGAATACGGGGCATTAAAAAACCGTGTTGTACAGGATACGCGTAACACGAACCCGTGTTATAGGAGGATCAGGCGCACTGCAAAAAAGTGTGTTGTCATTTTTTTTTGGTGGGAAAAGAAGGCGAGAAGACGACCTCCAGCGATCCAATGGAAGAAGCGTTTTAATTGAAATAATGACGTCGACATATTCGCTATAGTTCTGGATCGAATGGGCGAAAGAGACAGCGAAATTGAGATTAATACGGATATGAGAGAGGGATAGATCAAGGATTGAATTGAAGGGAAGGGAGAAGAAATGGCGCGGAAGAGGGAGAGAGGATGAAAGGAACGAAAGCGATGGAGAGAATGAAATGATAGCGATTTAAGAGAGAGCTGAAGAGGAAGAGAGAGAGAGAGAGGAAGATAGGGAGAGAAAGAAGGAGAAAATGGGGAGAAAGAGGAAGTGAGAGAAAAAGACGAAGACGAAGAGAAAGAAAGAGGATAGAAATTAAGACTAGAGAAGAAAAGAAGAAAGATAGAAAGACGGTAAGAAAGGGAGAGAAGAAAGACGAAGATAAAGATGAAGAAAAACAGATAAAGATGAAGAGAGAGACGAAGATAGAGGTGAAGAGAGATACGAAGATAGAGGTGAAGAGAGAGACGAAGATAAAGATGAAGAGAGAGACGAAGATATAAATGAAGAGAGAAGAAGATAAAGATGAAGAGACAAAGATATAGATGAAGAGAGAGAGGAAGATAGAAATGAAGAGACAGACAAAGATGAAGATGAAGAGAGAGACGAAGATAGAGATGAAGAGATAGACGAAGATAGAAATGGAGAGACAGACAAAGATGAAGATGAAGAGAGAGACGAAGATAGAGATGAAGAGATAGACGAAGATAGAAATGAAGAGACGAAGATAAAGATGAAGAGAGAGAGGAAGATAGAAATGAAGAGACAGACAAAGATGAAGAGAGAGACGAAGATAGAGATGAAGAGATAGACGAAGATAGAAATGAAGAGAGGCGAAGATAAAGATGAAGAGAGAGACGAAGATAGAAATGAGGAGAGACGAAGATAAAGATGAAGAGAGAGACGAAGATAGAAATGAAGGGAGACGAAGATAAAGAGGAATAGAGCAAAAAAGAGGAAAAGAGATGAATAGTAATGAAGAGTAAAGGGAGAGTAAAGAGAGAGGGAGAGAAAAATATAGAGGGGGACAGAGAATAATGGAGAGAAAGAGAGATTAAAAGAGACAGAGGAATATAGACAGATTGAGATGAAGAGGAAGATAAAGATTGGAAGAGGATTGGAAGAGTAGTATAGAATGAGAAGAGGATATGAGGAGAAAGGGATACATGAAGAGAAAGTGTGCAAAACTGAAGGAGATAGAGAAAGAGAATGATAAGAGGAGACGGAAGTGGGAGAGAAATAAACGAGCAAAGAGAAGAGGAAGAGTGAAAAAGGAAGGAATATAAATAGGTAGAGAGAGTAGAAGAGATATACGGAGAGAGGAAGAGGGAGAGTTAGGGAAGACAGGGAGAAATGGAGGAATAAAAGACAGGAAGAGAAGAAAATAGAATAAAATAGTGGAAGACGGAGTAAAATAGACGGAGAAGAAGAAATAAGAATAGATGAAGTGTGTGGAAAATTGAAAGAAAGAGGAAAGAGAGGTAAAAAGAGGAATGGAAAGAGAGAATATAAAACAAAGAGAGAAATACCGTATGTGGAAAAAGAGGAAGAGAGAGGGAGGAAGAAAGAAGTAGAAAGAGAGGAAGGAAGAAAGGAACACAGAGAGGAAGAGAAAGGAAGAAAGAGAGGAAGAAAGAATGGAAGAAGGGAAGAGAGAAAGGAAGAAAGAGTGGAAGAGAGAGAGGAAGAAGGAGATGAAGGAGAGGAAAAAGCGAGGAAAAAGAGAGAAAGAAAGAGGTAGAAAGAGAGGAAGGAAGAGAGGAAGAGAGAGGAAAAGACAGGAAGAAAGAGAGGAAGAAGGAGAGGAAGAAAGAGAGGCAGAGAGAGGAAGAAATAGGAAGAAAGAGGAAGAGAGAAAGGAAAAAAGAGAGGAAGAGAGTGAGGTAGAAAGAGAGAAAGGAAGAGAGAAACAAAGAGAGGAGGGGAGAGGAAGAAAGAGAGGAAGAAATAGGAAGAAAGAGGAAGACAGAAAGGAAGAAAGAGAGGAAGAGACAGAGGAAGAGAGGAAGAGAGTGAGGTAGAAAGAGAGAAAGGAATAGAGGAACAAAGAGAGGAGGAGAGAGGAAGAAAGAGAGGAAGAAAGAGAGGAAGAAAGAGAGGAAGAAAGAACGGAAGAGGGGGAGAGAGAGATTAAGAAAGGGGGAAGAAAGAGAGGAAGAGAGAGAGGAAGAGAGGAAGAGAGTGAGGAAGAAAGAGAGGAAGAAAGATAGGAAAGGAAGTGAGGAAACAGTGGAGTTGGAGGAAAAGACAGAGAAATAGGAAGAAGAACAGAGAGGTGAAGCTGAAGAGAAGAGAGAAATAGGAATACCAGCAAGACATTGATAAAAATCCGCGATAAATATAACGTAGGGAAAGTAAAAGATATGAAGAGACAATAACAGAAATGGAATTAATGAAACGGAGAAAGCGCTAGTGATTAGCAACGAATTTATGGAGAAAGTGAATTGAAGATAACGAGAGAGAGAGAGAGAGAGAGAAGCAAAAAGAAAGACGGAAGGAAAACAAAGAGTTGAGAGTAGGAAAAGAGATGTAAAGAGAGAGGGGAGGGGGTTAAAGAGGGGGAGGGGGGGGTTAAAGAGGGGGAGGGGTAAGTGTGGAACGAGATGGCGGAATTCATCTGTTCCCGGTGACTAAGTGACAGAGGAAGTGACGTCATTGTCTTCCACAGACACACGAGGACAGAAAGACAGACACATGCATAGGAGATTGAAAGAGGAGAGAGTGAGAGAGGAAGGGGAAGAGGGAGAGAGTGAGAGAGAGAGATGTGGGAGAGAAGGGAGTGGGAGAGAGAGAGGGGGGAAGGGGAGGGAGAGAAATGAGGAGAGAGGGAGGTGAGGGACAGAAGTGAAAAGAGAAATAGAAGAGGGAAGAACGAGGGACAGAGTGAGAGAGAAACACAGAGGTAGAAATGTATACAGAAGAGAAAGGAGATAGAATAATGGAGAGATGGAGAGAGAAAGGGGGAGAGGAAGGAAGAGAGGAAAAGAGAGACAAGAAGTGAGAGAAGAGATGGAGGAAGAGAGAATGAGAGAAGAGAATAGAGTAGACAGGATGAGGAAGAGGGAGAGAGAGAAGAGAGGGAGAGAGAGAAAAGAGGGAGAGATAAGAGAGAGGGAGAGAGATGGTGAGAGAGAGAGAAGAGGTAGAAAGAAGAGAGTAAGGAGATGAAGAGAGAAGAGAGGGAGAGAGAAGAGAGGGAGAGAGAAGAGAGGGAGAGATAAGAGAGGGAGAGATAAGAGAGGGAGAGAGATGGTGAGAGAGATAGAAGAGGGAGAAAGAAGAGAGTAAGGAGATGAAGAGAGAAGAGAGGGAGAGAGAAGAGATGGAGAGAGAGAGAGAAGGGAGGGAGAGAGAAGAGAGGGAGAGAGAAGAGAGGGAGAGAGAAGAGAGGGAGAGATAAGAGAGGGAGAGAGATGGTGAGAGAGATAGAAGAGGGAGAAAGAAGAGAGTAAGGAGATGAAGAGAGAAGAGAGGGAGAGAGAAGAGATGGAGAGAGAGAAGGAAGGGAGGGAGAGAGAAGAGAGAGAGAGAGAAGAGAGGGAGAGAGAAGAGAGGGAGAGATAAGAGAGGGAGAGAGATGGTGAGAGAGATATAAGAGGGAGAAAGAAGAGAGTAAGGAGAGAGAGGAAGAGAGAGAGGAAGAGAGAGAGGAAGAGAGAAAGAGAATGAGAGAGAGGAAGCGAGAAAGAGGAAGAAATATAAATGGAGAAAGAGGAAGAGAAAGAAATAGAGAAAAAGAGAGAGAGGAAGAAAGAGGAAGAGAGGGAGAAAGGAATATTGAGAGGAAAAGAGAGGAAGTGATATAGGCAAGCGGAAGAGATGAAAAGAGAGGAAGAGAGAGCTGTTGAGAATAACAAAGAGAGAGAAAGAAAGAAAGTAGAGAGAAACAGGAAGAGACACATAAGAAGGGAGAGAAGAGAAGATAGGAAGATTAAGAGAAGATGGGAAAGAGAAGAGAAAGAAAGAGAAAGACAGAAATATAGGATGATTTAAAAGAGGAAAAACAGAGGAAGCTAGGAAGAGAGACGGGTGTCTCCATTTGGGCGAGATTGAGACCAAATAGTCTCTCCATCCATCCAGCGGTGCGCAGTTCGTGGCCCGGGACTCGATTTCAGGTCGCCCCATCAGATCCTTCAAACAATTTTCACTTCTGAATTACATTAACGTTGGGGTTAATAAAAGTGAAGACGGCTCACCTAACCGTCGAATCATTGGGGAGGAAGATGATTAACGAAAGGCGAAAAAGATGGCTTTAGAATGAAAATCCAACCTACCATTAATACTTAAACTGTCTAAATAATTATAGCGTGTTTTTAATAAATTGCGAGGCAGGTCGCAAATTTATCCGTGTTCATGCGGCTCGCGATTAAAAAAGGTTGTATACGACCGATTTAACCCGTAAGAGAGAGGTCAAGTTGCGTGAGAGAGAGAGAGGGATGAATATAAATATGAAGGCGAAGTAAATTTGAAAGCATTCGAAGAAGTTTAAATGATGAAAATAATCAAATCAACTATACGCCATAGCTTCGTATGATCGGTTTTACGTGCCCCATGAAACAAAAATAAACTGATTTGGGCAACACATGACTTTCTCCGTATTTATATGGCAAATTACATGTTGTTAGCACTGGGATCGTTGTCAATATTTACTTCCGGTTGACAATTAAGAAAAGAAAAAGGAGCGTTACTAAGACGTAAGTAAGCGTCAATTGTTAACAATAGTCTTCGGTAGGTGGCGTGGTGGTGGCAGTTAAAAATAAGATATCTCTTAAACAATGCATTATATGGAAAAATGTACCAAACAAAGGTTGTAGAAAAGGAAATTTCATACGGCTTTTATTCCAGTACATTTTTAGATTTATCAAATATTAAAGCAAATATTTCAAAATAACGGATTGGTGACAAGAGTAAACACCCACTTCCGGTAGACCGATTATTACCAAAAACTAATCTGTTCTTCCGACTTTTATAAAAATGTTAAATGTAAAATTTTGCGTTGACCTGATTAATAGTTTTTGAGTTAGGGCGCCCACAATAACCTATCACACAGACAGATCATCGAGAAAATAGTCAAAACGTGTTCAGGGAACCTTAAAACATGTATTTCCGTTGAAATCTCGAATTCGATTTTTTTCATGAAAACAATACTTTCTCATGCTACGGGTATGGAGAAAGTAATGACTTGATGCTTAAGTTTACCAATCAAGAGAAGCTCTTGTTGGAACATTTGTAATTTTTTTTACTTTAAAAATACGGCGTCTATTTTTGTCTATGTGTCCGAACTTCTTGGACACCCTGTGCAATAAAAAAACATTTCAGCGTCGTGACCCTTCACCTTTCTCTGGACCTTATTTTCACCCGGAGTACTGACTGATCGGATTTCTCAGTTTAATTTTTCTACGTTTATCAATAACAAGTATGCTTTTCAGTTCAGCGTTATAACTTCATGTTGATTCAAGCTTATGGAAATACCCCGAAATCCCCAATAAATCCCCATAAAGGATGCAGCTTCCCTTAAATTATACTTTTCCACATTAGTCTTCCCAGTTGTGAATTATGCTTCCCCTATTTGGTCTATGGCCGCAGCCTCTAATCTTTCTTCTCTTGATTGCGTACTAAATTTCTTTGTTAGAATAGTTAAATATCGTATACCCTCTCTCCGGACTTCCTCTAAGGAAGCCATCCTAACGGCCTTGTCCCTAGACCAATTTTCGGTATCTCGACAAAAATCTGACCTCTCCTTATGTTATAACATTTTAAACTCTAATATAGACAGTCCAGAACTCTTGGCCTCTTTCGGTTTACGAGTACCCTCTAGAACAACACGCTCTATGGATTTACTCCACATTCCAACCACAAGGTTATCTATTATTAGGCGCTCTCTTTTTTTCCGTCTTCCTACCCTATTTAATTATCTACCTTCCCACATAGATCCGTTTATCCTTTCCTGTAAATCATTTATCAAAGGTTCTAGAGCTCATTTACCTCATTCTCACCTCTGATTTTTTTGTGCTCTATCCGCAGTGTTATTTTCCCTTTTCTCTTTCGTGTTGTATTCTTATTATTATTATTATTACTCTCTGTATTTTTCCTGTTTTTTATTCGCTTTTATTTATACTCATGATGTTATATATTTCACTCTAAAATGGCGAATGCTGTATGTGAAATTTTTAATTAAATAAATAAATAAATAAAGTTCTTCTAGCATCAAAAAAAACTCTTGAATGACGCAAATAAACAACGCTACCATTGCCTATAACTTGGCCGATACTGTGAGGACCAAACTTCCCCTGATGATGGCCGCGTCCTGATATTTGTCAGTCGACCATCATCACTGAAGCTTTTATCACGATAACTATAGATGTCATCGCAAAATGATGGACGAACAATTGAAAACGGAACACTTCACCCCGACAACAATACGATAAACGGTAACGAGTTCGTAATCCGAGCATTTCCGGCGAAGATTTACAGCGACGTGCGAAACAACTGACGAACGTGATGCGCCATGCCGAAAAGATGATATTTTGCCCAAACATTGACGAAATATTGTAAAAAAAAGAGGCTACAGCCAGAAGCTCAGAAAGACAACAATGAAATTTAAAAAAAATCATTTCACATCGAAGGCTTCGTTTAAACTTACTCAGAGGGACTGTCAAGATGGCAGCTTTAAACAGCTTACTCACCTGGAAACAGAAAAAGAAAAAAAATAACAATTAGATTCAGTGTTTTTATAAAAGGCATATAATTACTTATTCGTAAGAAACCCATATTTAATTTTGAAAAAAAAAATCACAAAAGGCAGTTTACGTTTTTTTCCGTTGGTTGCCAGCACTGACGGAGCGAACCTTGTTCAAATCCGCCGCAATCTCAACGTGCTGCAATCGCTTATTCTAAAAACCGGATTAAATGTTTTAAAAAATAAATAAAAATCATCTTAATTTAACGTCAAAGATCTGGAATTGCGAAGATAATTTCCGGCGAGTTGGCAGCCCTGTTCGACCTGTATAATTCCAGCACGCGATTAAGTACGTAATGTTTGGAAGCACTGACTTTATTATACCATCCATGTACTTCAATTACGTCACAAATTTCAAACAGCACAAGAGGAAGACGAGTGTTCACATGATAATCAATAAAAGATTATAAAAAAATTTTAGTTCGAGATTTTCCAGACAGCTTAGTATTCCATCAGAAATGCAGAAACAAGGGAAGAGAAGTGAGTTATTTGTGAGTGAGTTTTTTCCCGCCGGGTTGGTAAGCCTGGGCACCTGATTCGATCCGAGTTATTTCAACTGCAGAGTTGAAATTCGATCAAAATCGGTCGAGGAATGTGAGGTAGAAAAGGTCCGAAAGGTTGGCAAACCTAAGAAAAACAGGCGTATGTATTAAGTCAAGGAGAAAAGTTGATTTATTTTGCTTCCGCCGTGTTGGCAAGGGCGGATCTAGGCTCCAGTCTTGGGGGGGGGAGGTAATCAAAGATGAAAAAATAAACTATTTTAAAATACCTTCGATAAAATACAGATGTCAATTAATTCGTAAAAAAGGAAATAGACAATTTTGTTGCACAAAATGAAAACGGCAAAAAAATAACATTTCTCCGATGTTATTTTCATTATTTCGTTAATTTTTTGGTGCTCTAAAATATTGATTCCCACTCCCACCCCTTCCCCTGGGTCTGCCCTTGCATGGTGGCAGGCCTGTTCAAGTGATATCATCATGGTGCGTCGATTACGAGTTAAATTACAATGCAAATGCTGAACTCGTAATACAGCTTAAATGTAGCAGCAAAGGCACATAGAGAAAACATAGAAGTCCGTCAAGGTGGCAAACCTCGTCATAAAGAGGGAGAGAGAAGGAAATGGGGAGAGAGAGATAAAGAGAAAGGAAGAGAGAGAGAGGAAGAAAAGGAGGAAGTAATGGAGAGTTAAAAAAAGGAAAACGGAAATAGAAAAAAATCGAGAAGAAATTCGCTAATAAAAAGATATGGAAAGAAATGGAGGAAGAGGGAAGAAGAAAGGGAGGAGGAGAAATGGAGGAAGAGAGAGAGTGGGAGGGAAAGACGAAGAGAGGAAGAAATAGAAGTAGAGAAAGTATAATTGAGAAGAAAGTCACAGGAATAGAGATGGGAATCGTAAGAGCGAAACAGAGTAATTGTGAGAATAGGAGGGATAAAGAGAAGACGAAATACAGAGACAAGGAGAACGCAGAATAGGAATAAAGAGGAAGTGGGAAGACGTGTGAAGATAAGAGAGGAAGAGAGAACGAAAGGGGGAGAGGGAGAGAGGAGGGAAAAGAAAGGAAGACAGAGGGAGTGTTAGGAAAAGATGAAGGGAGAAAGAAAGAGAGATGAAATAGAGGAATAGGTGGAAGTAGAGAGAGAAAGAGGAAAAGATGAAGAGAGACAGAGAGGAAGAGAAAGATAAAAAGAGAGGAAGATACAGAAATAGAGAGAGAGGGGGGGGAGGGAGCGAAAGATGGAGAGAATCAGAGAGGAAGATAGGGTTAAAAAGAGAAGAATATACGAAAGCAGAGAGGGAGAGAGGGGAAAATCGAGAAGAGATATGAGAAAGTGGGAATACGTGTGAAGCTAAGAAGAGAGGAAGAGGGGGAAAGGAAGAGAGGAAAAGAAAGGAAGAAAGGAAGAGAGGGGGGAGTAGAAGATGAAGAAAGGATGAGAGATAAAAAAGAGAAAGATGTGGAATTAAAGAGAGAGAGGGAGAGAAAGAAGAAGAGAATTAGAGAGGAAGAGAGCGTTAAAGAGAGAGGAAGATACGGAGAAATAGAGAGACGGGAAAATCGAGAAGAAAGCAAAGCCAAAACAAACGTTCAGATAAGCAAAAAGGTTGGGAGGCGAAAATATGAGTTGCAGAGAAAGGATAAGAGAGAAAGAGAGAGATAAAGAGGGAGAGAGAGAGATGGAAAGATAAAGCAGTTAAGAGGGAGGGAGGGAGATAATCTGCCTTGTGTATAAAGAGGGAGAGAGAGAGAGGGAGGGAGGGATGGGGAAAAGAGAAGATTCACATTTATAGCGCAGTTATTTAGGCTAAAATATAAAGAGGAAGATTTAACCTAATGAATTTGAAGCGGGAAGGGGGAGGGAGAGAGAGGGAGGGAGGGAGAGGGAGGGAGGGAGGGAGGGAGGGAGAGAGAGGGTGGGAGGGAGATGGAAGGTACAGAGTGCATAAGAACAGTAGATGGAGGGATGTTACAGGGTTGAGTTAACCAAGAGGGAGGATACAGCTTGGATAGAGGGAGAGAGAGGGAGGGAGAGGGAGGGAGAGGGAGCGAGGGAGGGAGGGAAGGAACCCCAAGGAGGGTTTGGAGATTACCATAGCAGCGGCTTCAGCTGGATTAGTTACAGTGATATACGATAATTTCTCCAGCCCTACCATCCTACCCCACTCTACCACCTCGAATTATAAGGATATATAAAGGAACTTATTTATTCCTCTTGCCTTCCTTTTGTGCCCATCTTTTTCTCCCACCACTCTGCCCTTTTTTTAAAAAAAATACCCCTTAAAAAAATGGCCCTTTTCCTCTATCTTTATCACCCATTCCCTTTATCCCGTTCCTTCTACCTATGCCTACTCTACCACGCCCACTGTCTTCCCGCTATGATCTCCCGCGCCCTGTTTGCATCCCGCGTCAATTCTCCTCCCTTTTTGGGCGATTTTCGCTTCCAGTATGAACGCATGTGACCTTCGACCTGTCCGTCTGTCCGTCCACATGCTCGCTCTCGGCTTCTACCCGATGGATTTTCGCGAAATTTGATATTAAGGACCGACAGTCGAAGACGATGAGAAAACCACGGAAATTAATCGCCTAAGTCAATCAGGGGTACCACATTACCGGTGCCAAAAAAACAAATTTCCCTCATATCTCGTAAATTATCGGTGGTATCGAAATGGTTTTCAAATAAAACTTGTAGAACTAAAAGAGTAGAATATTTCCTTCCCTGTGCATTTTTATCGTAGGAGTAGCCGTTATCGATAAAATCGAACAAGAACGTCGTAATTAGCTTTGAACATTTAAAAAATGCATGCATAGCTACCTAATTGTTGTCACGGGAATGGATCGCCTAAGTCAATCAGGGGCACCACATTACCGGCTCCCAAAAATTAACTTTCCCTCGTATCTCGTAAATTATCGGTGGTATCGAAATGGTTTTCAAATAAAACTTGTAGAACTAAAAGAGTAGAATATTTCCTTCCCCGTGCATTTTTATCGTAGGAGTAGCCGTTTTTGAGAAAATCGAACAAGAACGTCGTAATTAGCTTTGAACATTTAAAAAATGCATGCATAGCTACCTAATTGTTGTCACGGGAATGGATCGCCTAAGTCAATCAGGGGTACCACATTACCGGCGCCAAAAAATTAACTTTCCCTCATATCTCGTAAATTATCGGTCGTATCGAAATAGTTTTCAAATAAAACTTGTAGAACTGACACAGTAGAATATTTCCTTACCTATGCATTTTTATCGTAGGAGTAGCCATTATCGAGAAAATCGAACAAGAACTTCGTAATCAGCTTTGAACATTGAAAGATTCATGCACAGCTACCTAATTGTTGTCAACGTAGACGATCTTATTGGTTCTAGCATTTCTTTTCCTACATATTTTCATCGTTGGAGTAGCTGTTATCAAGAAAATCCGAACAAGAATGTCTTCATACGAGTTGAACATGGAAAATTTCTTGTATGGTTACCACTTCATCGTTGTTGCTAACACAAATAAACAATCTCAAGTTCGAAAACGTTAATATAATCATTTCTTTCATATACTCCATTACATTATACGCTTCGCAGTTGCCTAACTTGTGTGTTTTTCTTGAGTGAAAATAATTTGCGTAAATATTGTTGGGATTGTCATCCTGTCGGACTTGCGTCCTTCCTGCATGTAAAAGTTTCACGGGTTAAACGTGTTTTGATACTTGGATTATATTCTGCATTTATCCTTATAATCGAATACATACTCAAAATGGAGGTACGCGGATCGATTCGTCTGATCAGGACCGCCAACTTTTCAGAATCAAATATTTAAAAAATTATTTGTTTTCTGAATTTATTTATATTTAGTCACACCTTTGTCGACCTCTCGTTTTATCTCGCGTTCCGCCAATTCAACTGTTTTTCAAACCTAGTCTTATTTTTTTTTTAATTAAGAACAATTGGCGCCAATATTTTTAGGTTTGTCAGACTGTGGGATTTTGGTCTTTTCCTCTACGTAGACGCGAAATGGACCGAAGAGCTTCGCAAGCCTCGATTAAATTCGGGGTTTATCGTTTGGACCGAATTCCAACTCGAAATGGTCGCTTTTGGATCGAATATCGCGATCAGGCCTGCCAACTTTTCGGAATCAAATTTTTTTTTTTAATATGTCCTTAATTTGTTGAACTATTGATCCGAGAAAATGATATATTTTCTTAATGTTCACGTCGTGGCAAAGGAATCCTACCTTCGTGCTTCCCTCATTTCATCCCGCGTTCTTCCATTTCAACTGTTTTTCTAATTTTATGCTTGCTCCTTGACACTAAAAAAAAAATATTACTAATATTTCAAGTTTTCTCAGCCTGTCTCATTTTCGTTAAATCTCTCTATGTGGCCATGGCATCGACTAAAAGTTTAAATATCTCCATTTTATCTTTCTATCTCTTCTTTATTCCATTTTTGCTTTCTCTTCCTTCTTCTCCTGTTTCTTTTTCCTTCTTATTCACGCAATTCCTCTCTTCCGGACCCCAAAGTCTTTTTACATTCTCCATACCTAGTATAGGAGAAAGTATATTTGATATTTTTGTCAAAGGGACAAGAACTTACTAGTTTTCGGTAAAAACCGATCAACAGGAAGTGAATGCATAACTTTTGTCACTTATCCGTTATCATGAAATATTTGCTTTAATACTTGATCGACGAAAAATATTACCGGAATAAATGTTGCAGGTAATTTAATTTTCTACAAACTTCGTTTGAAATATTTCTCCGTATAATGCGTTGTTTGAGAGATATTTTAAAGTTTATATTTTTTTTTAGCTGCTACCGCCACGCCATCTATGCTTGTTGGAACTTTGTGGCTACCGCCAGCGTTTTGTAGTTTTACTCTTTACAATATTTTCCTCTCTATTTCTCTCTCCCGCTCTCTTCGTCTATATTTTCCTTCGTTTATTTCTTTCTCTCGCTCTCTCCTTTCTCCTTCACTCTCTCTCTCTCTCTCTCTCTCTCTGTCCTAGGTCTATTTCTCTCCCTTCCATTTTCTCCCTCCCTTTCACGATTCTTTTCGCTCTCTTCCCCTCCATTTCTCTCTCCCACGCTTTCTTTATCTCTATCCTGCATTGACATTCTTTCCTTCTCTCTCTCTCTCTATGTTCGTGCTTTATCTCCCCCTACCACTTTCTCCTTCTCTGCTGCATTTCCCGTCTCCTTTACACCATCTTATTTAGGAATTTTCGCGGTTTTTTACACCTCTCTTCTCTTCGTAGGTGTTTTTCCGCAGTGGGAATTTTTCTGTGTTAAAACATAACCGATACACAGTTTTTTATGACCCACAAAACTAACATTCTTTGGTAATGCTCTGTTATCTACTAACAAATATATCAACTTGTAATTAATTTGTATTTTGTTAAAATCTGTATGTATTTAATTCCTCTTATTTTGTAAATATTGTAATTACTTATATGACGAAAGGGTTAAATGTAAGAAGGGACTACATAGTCTCAATTTCGCCCTAATAAAGTCGTTTGTCTGTCTGTCTGTCTTATCAATTTTTGTCTCTTTCTCTCCCTCTGTATTCAAATGGTCTTCAGCGCCAACCTGTAAAGAACGGCCGCGATCGGCACTAATTTTCTTAAATCCACACACTCTAATTTCTCTATCTTTTCCGTTTACATAATCGATACTTTTGACGGTTCTGGTCAGTGTCGCAGGGCGCAACATGGCCGCCGCGCGCAGACTCGGATTTTGTTCGTAGGTGTTATATAATTACACTCCACCCGCCTACGGGAATCGTTTGCCGAAACTTATGGGTCTTAAAGAGATCTCATGGCGAACCGATGTTATATAGCGGTTCAATACGACAGAATTTTTATAATTATCACGAAGATTCGATGAGAAAATGGAAATTTGTTCGTTTTTTTTAAATCGACCAATGGGAGGCCAGGATTACCTGCGAAGGCCAATCGGGTGGCAGGTGTAGGAGTAAAGTAAAAACCAATGAAAAGAAAAGAAGGTCATTAAAGCTTCGATGTTACCCGGAATACACAATGTACGAAAGAACGAAAAAAAAATTACTTGCTATAAATGGACGAAGGAACGGAAAAACGTAAAAATTAAACGGAAAAGCGGACCGAAATGTACGAAGGGACGGACGGAAACGGACCACAACAACCAAAAGGAAGGGAAAATGCGCTAAAAATAAACAACGGGGGAAAAATTGGCCATTATAGACTAAGGAACGGAATCGTGGAACAGATAAAATAAACAAAGGAACGGACGGAAGCGGACCAAATTCAACGAAGGAACTGGAATCATGGTCCACATAAGGGAATGGAAAGGGAAAATAAAAAACACGAGGAAAAAAAAATGAGCCGGAATGAGAAGATATAACGCGAGGAGTTTAGGATGAAAAAGGTTTAATGAAGAGAGAAAGGGGACTAAGGAGAAAGACAGGCCGAAAAACTCGGGAAAGATGGAGGAAGGTAAGTATGGCGGTCGGGAGCGTAATTGCGGCCGACGAGGTCCAACACACACGAAGAGAAGAGGCTGACGCGGAAATAAGACGTTAATTAATGCAATTAAGGCGGCGGCCATGATTGGAAAGGACAACAGCGCCGCCGCCGGCCGCAGACGACTCCATCTGGACGGAGGTCCGTGACACTAACTCACGTCGAGTTCCATATATATGTGTGTGTGTGTATATATTTACCTGGGAAAGGGGAAGACACACACATTCAGATATAACGGGGGATGAACGGAGAATATTCTCATCCAATACGACAACTGTGTTGTATCTGGGAGGGGAAGGAGGTGACGAAAAAATAACGGCGAGATATAAATTGCACAAACTTTCTCATATATATAGAGACACGACATCGAAACGAAAGTATCGATACCGTAATCATATGATGTATCGAATGAAAAGTATCGACACCAGAAAAGTATCGGGCCGAAAGTACCGTTGTTATTAGAAAATCGAAAGAAAAGAATCGAGCGCAAAAGTACTTGGTATCGAAAGGAAATTACCGAAGTGAGTAAAGTATCGATACTAATAACATAAGATATCTCTTAAACAATGCATAATACGGGAAAACGTTTCAAACAAAGGTTATAGGAAATTAAATTTCCTAGAACTTTTATTCTAGTACATTTTTACATTTATCAAATATTAAAGCAAATATTTCAAAATAACGGATAAGTGACAAGAGTAAACGCCCACTTCCGGTTGACTGATTTATACCAAAAACTAATCATTTTTTTCTGACTTTTATAAAAATATTAAATATAAAATTTCGCGTTGATCTGATAAATAGTTTTTGAGTTAAGAGCACCCGCAAATAATCTATCACATACACACAGACATCGTCGAGAAAATGGTCAAAACGTGTGTTCAGGGGACCTCAAAACGTGTACTTCCGTCGATATCTACGTAGTCGTTTTTTTTCATTAAAACAATACTTTCCCCTATACTACGTATGTATGGAGAAAGTAAAAAATCAACCTATCGGCTTGCGAGTTCTCATTCATTTGCTCGTAAAAATGAGAAAAATTGCCCCTCAGTCCTCAAACCGGGACCGTTTCAAAGGAAACTTAACAAAGTACCTTTGTCCCATCGTCGATTGGTCCCCTCAGCCCGCAAAAACCCTCGAATTTAACTTTTTAAATTACTTATTTCGGCAGATTTCGGCGATTTTTTTATCAGGATTTGCCTAGGCAACCTTGCCATTGTCGAAATCGACATTATTGTCTCAGTACGAGAGGTTTCATGAGTTAAATATGATAAATAATTCATTCCTTCCCGTAATTATTTGACAGCCTTTTATAGCAGTTCGCAACAATCACGGATACTGGTGGCGCCACCTACGAAAGCTTCCGTCTTCCTCCGCCAGGGGGGGGGGGGGGGTAAAAGCGGTAAACTCCCAGACCGCACATTTAAATGTCGCGGCCAATCAGATTTCACTGTCTCCCGGGACAATCTGTTTCGCCAACAAAATGAAAAATAACAAAACAAACACAGCCGGCCGCAACTAGAGATGCCGGACGCGTCCCCGCCGCAAGCTTCGGCCGGACGACGAGAGACGGAGCCACCGTCGCCCGTATTATATAATTGGTTAAAGGAATGAAAGGTGCAGGATTCGAATTGGACGTGACGACAGGCCCCCAGGAACCGTCCTTATGAAAATTTCTCGGTTTTGAGGAGAGTTATACAGTTATACAGCGCAGGACAATATGGCGGATTTTCAAGATGGCGGACAATCGTAGCCTCGTTCTGTTTGGCGCAAATGGCGTAGGTGGCAAATTTTTAAGCGGTTGAAAACGATTTATAAAAATCCAAGCTATGTCATGTTCTTCTCGATAATGAATGAAAATAAATATTTATTTCCCAGAAATTTTACGATTTCGACCAAAAGAACGGCAACAAAAGAACGTCGCATCTTTAAGACGTCGTTGGACGAGCGAATTATTGTATTTCACACGAAATAGTTCGCAAGATGGCGGACGTCTGCGATTTCGGATTGTTTCGACGAAAAAGGGGGAATTGTTTTGAGAAATTCTAAACGATTTGTAATCCACGACATATATTACCTGGAAAATAGACCAAAATTAATTAATTCATTGATTTCCCGGGGAAGGTTCAGAGGCGGCGATTCAAAGCCAAACGTTGACAAAGGAACATCGCGAGCCCTTGGTCACGGTATGAAGAGCGGTTTTCGTTAATTATGCAAAATAGTTCAAGCGATGCGGAAGACGTAAGCAATCTCGGATTAATTCGACGCAAAATGGCGTAAATGGCGAATTTCAAGAAGTTGGAAATTATTTATAATTCACAACAGGCCGCGTTCCCGGACAATGATTCTAAAATAACCCTGGCGAGATATATTAATTTTAGGGAAAATTTTTAATTATATTACTTTCTCCATATACGATGAACAGAGAAAAAGTATTGTTTTCATGAAAAAAATCGAATTCGAGATTTCAACGGAAATACATGTTTTAAGGTCCCCCGAACACGTTTGGACTATTTTCTCGATCATGTCTGTCAGTCTATCTGTCTTGTCTGTATGTGATAGATTTTTATGGGTGCTCTAACTCAAAAACTATTAATCAGGTCAACGAAAAATTTTATATTTAACATTTTCATAAATGTTAGAAGATTTGGTTTGTTTTTGGTAAAAATCGGTCGACCGGAAGTGGGTGTTTACTCTTCTCACTTCTCCGTTATTTTGAAATATTTGCTTTAATATTCGATAAATGTAAAAATATTTTAGAATAAAAGTTGTGGGAAATTGTATTTTCTACAACCTTTGTTTGAAACATTCTTCCATATGATGCATTGTTTAAGAGATATCTCATATTTTTTAGCTGCCACCACCACGCCACCTACCGAAGACTATTGTTAACAATCGACGCTTAGTTACGTGTTAGTAACGCTCCTTTTTCTTTTCTTAATTGTAAACCGGAAGTAAATATTGACAACGATCCCAGAGCTATCAACATGTAATTTGCCACGTAAATATGGAGAAAGTCATGTGTTGCCCACATCAGTTTATTTTCAAAACAGCAACAAAAGAACATCGAAAGTTTTTTTATACGAAACAGTTCAAGTAAGCAAAGCAATGGCGCGTCACAAGATGGCGGACATTTGCAATCTCGGATTATTTTAACGCAAAAAGGTGTATTATAGACGGCGAATTTCAATGAACTTCGAAACGATTTAAAATCGAATAAAACTCTTGGGGAAACACTCGCGAATCGAAATAATCCGAGAAAGCATTAATTACAGCGGAATATTTAAAAGCGTTGATTCAAATACAAGATGGCCCGAGAAGGTACTTATGTGATGCCTTACTTTCCATGTAATTATCTTAAATTAAACGTGGGGCTCTAACTGCCCTAGAATCACCGCGGATGACTCGCCTTCCGCGTTCCAAATATTTCATAATTTAGCGTTATAAAATGCTAAAAATACATTCGAACGGAATATTAAAATTGATCGCGCGGATTCGTTCGGTAAAAATAACGCGCGTACCGAATCCGAGTCCAACAATAGTCGTTGCCATGGCAACGCACTCGTGACGAGCGCTAAAAACCGCAAAAACGTCGGTATTTACGCGAAATTCGAAGGAATGCGATCGATAACAAAACTCTGCGATATAAAATTAGAATCTCCATTTCTTTCCTCGGAGAACGGTACAAATCCCTCTCCGATACTCCAATTCTAAGTTATTTTAATGTGCAAAAGAAAATTACGCTGCGCGATGGATATTTCAGATTTCCCACGCGTCAATCAAACGAAAAGGTTATAGTTCCTTGGAATCGAACCCGGGACTTTAAAAATCTTCGCGACGAAAACTATGCTCGGGAGAACTCGGACCCGGTAGCATGAGATTTCCCCAACCAGGTGTCATGTAAATCGGTCAATTCGTTCAAAAGTTAATAGTGGTGACAGACGGACAGACACAACGAAGAAATAATGTTTATAAACAGCAAAACAAAAGAACATCGCAAGCTCTTTTAATGACGTTTAGCGAGCGAATTTCATATTTTATACAAAACGGTTCTAATGAACCAGAAATATCGCATCGCAACACGGTAGACATTCGGTAAATCGAATAATATAAAACCAATTTCATTGAATGCGAATTTTAAGAACATGGAAATGATTTAGAATCAAAACTTGTAAAGTCTAGCAATCTGTCTCTGTGCAAGAAACGGGTGACAGCCTCAAAAAGAAACCAGGGATGCCGAATTCGAAAAAAAAAAATCAGGGTTGCCAACATACAAAAATCAGGGGTGCCAACCCGACAAAAATACAGGGTTGCCAACCTCTGGAAGGAGGAGAGAGAAAAAAATAATTTAAAAAATAAAATAAAATAAGCCCGCCCTGACCTAACGGTATTTTTCACTGGCCGGTCTCGTTCTGGGAAGTAACCCGTTTCGATCCCCGGCTGGTCCCAAATTTATTTTTTTAACTTTTTTTTCGGACGGGTGGAAAACCTGTAATTTTTTTCCAGGGAGAGAGGAAAAATAGAGACAAAAAGGAGAAGATTTGGGTTTCCCTCCGCGCAAAAGCGACAACTCCCTCTTCCTCAACTAGACTTATGTTCTGGTAAAGAGAAGGAAGACACACATACCGCGTATTCGACCGATTCTGAGAAAAGGTTTCCCGAAGAAAATGTTCTCGAGATATCGAAAGCTGTAATCCGAGTTAAGAAGCCCTCCTCCGCAAAAAAAAATAATAATAAATAACGAAACCGCGCTCTGACGAAACCGCGCAAGTCGAACCCGTGTAATTCGGGGGTAAGTGCTTTATGACATTCCAGCGTAAAATTTACTCTTATTTGTTTACGCGCAGCCAAAATTACTGACGCAGACTATTTCGTTGTAGCCGTCTTAAGTTTTCAATAAACTGGTGTGAGCAACACATGACTTTCTCCATATTTATATGGCAAATTACATGTTGTTAGATCTGGGATCGTTGTCAACATTTACTTCCGGTTGACAATTAAGAAAAGAAAAAGGAGCGTTACTAAGACGTAACTAAGCGTCAATAGTTAACAATAGTCTTCGGTAGGTGGCGTGGTGGTGGCAGCTAAAAATATAAGATATCTCTTAAAAAATGCATTATATGGGAAAATGTATCAAATAAAAGTTGTAGAAAATAAAATTTCCTACAACTTTTATTTTAATAAATTTTTAGATTTATCAAATATTAAAGCAAATATTTCAAAATAACGGATAAGTGACAAGAGTAAACACCCACTTCCGGTCGACCGATTTTTACCAAAAACTAAAAAAATCTTCTAACATTTATGAAAATGTTAAATATAAAATTTTGCGTTGACCTGATTAATAGTTTTTGAGTTAGAGCGCCCACAAAAATCTATCACATACAGACCGACAGACAGACACACAGACATCATCGCGAAACTAGTCAAAACGTGTCCAGGGGACCTTAAAACCTGTATTACCGTTGAAATCTCGAAGTCGATTTTTTTCATGAAAACAATACTTTCTCATACTACGTGAATGGAGAAAGCATAAAATACAACAATTACTAGGCGAAGTATTAACGATCCTTATTTAAATTTATCTTCCAATTGTGATTTGAACTGCATTCCCCAATTAAAACTCCCGCTTTATACGAAGCGCGTAAATAAACTTTTACCTACTCGTATGTCCCGTCAAACTGCATCCCTTCAAGCTAATATTAAATGCAAAACTCTCTTCTCTCGCAGACTCATCTGTGATCCGCGAAGTATAGACGAAAAACATTTAAACGTAAGTACAACTAATAGTTTCGGCGGTTAAAATTCGAGATAATAAAGTGGCGTATTTTGTTCACATCGGTTGCTACGAAAACTCAATCGGCAAACAACAAATTAAAAAAAACTGTATTTTTTCCTCCCAAACTCTTATATTACCCCTGCGGTGGAGATAGATAAAGATTCGATAAAATCTCAAGTGTAACATATTTTGTTCATATCGGTTGCTACGAAGATTCAATCGGCAAATTAAACAATTACAAAAATCCGGATTTTTCTATCCCATGCTCTTATACGATCTGCACAGGTACAGATTTTTTTTTAAATATTCGAACGGACGACGTCATTTGCAACGAAATACATAGTTCGCCGGACAGACATAATCGCCGCTTATAATTTCAGAGATAAAAAATCATCGGGAAGAATCGCAAAAAATCATTCGATGCCATTTCGCGCGCCTCTGAAATATCTGTATAAATCCTCTCACGGAGTACACTTTTCCTCGCTGTATAATTATTAATAAATTATTCGAAAACGAGGTACGAATTTGGGTTTCGAATTCAAGACCGGGGAAAAGAATTTATTTTATTTTTTGCACCGTCAAATTTCAGTGGCGGGTCCGTCGAAAATTGTGATTTTTTTTAAACGACAGAATTGCAAGATTTTTTGAAGCGAAAACTGTTGTCGCCACAGCAACTCGAATGTTGCCGAGGAGATAGATGGATAAATGTTTTTATTTGGGCGAAATTTAGACCATAAGGTCCATTCTAACATTTAACCCATCGTCCATTTTAAATTATATTATAAAAAGGTGATATTAACGTCAAAACTACTTAGATAATAATATCCTAAATACAGATATAAATACGAGAGGGGCGAGAGGATATTGTCAGCTGCGCGCAGCAGACGGCACATTGTCGCGATGGTTGCCGAGGTAATAAGAGGGGTTGTGTCACAACAATACATGGGAATAACGAGAGAGGAAAAAATCTGACATGACTTTCTCCATGACTGTAATATTTCTAAAAATTCCAAATAGGTTAAATGATAATAAATATTTTAAGGAACCGCGGGAAAAAATTAAAAACTTTACAAAGAACAGGAATAAACTCAAACCATAGCCTTTTAGTATTGGATATAGCCACAAAGCTCCAACAATTGAGAAAATTAAAAGGAGCGCAAGGTGTTTACAAGAGTCGCCGGTAGGTGGTGCAATCGGGGGCAGCTAAAACAATATACTTTTTAAAATATCTCTTAAGAAATGCGTTAAACGAAAAAATGTTTCAAATAAAGGTTGTAGAAAATTAAAATGCCTACAACTTTCATTCGAGTACTTTTTTGCATTCATCGAATATTAAAGTAAATATTACGAAAAAACGGATAAGCGACAAGAGTAAACACCCACTTCCGGTAGACCGATTTCAGCCAAAATCTAATAGGTTCTTGACTTTCTAATAAAAATGCTAAATATGAAATTTTATATTGATCGAACTGTCAGTTTTTTAGTTAAGAGCACACACAATACACCGGTCACGCGTACACGCGGACAAATACACACACGCGCACACACAGACATCATCGATAAAATAGTCAAAACCTTTAAAAAAAAATGCATTTCCCTCGAAATCTCGACTTCGGTTTTTGCACGAAAACTAATACTTTCTCTGTACTTCGTATATGAATAAAATAATATAAAATGTTGAGAAAATGGCGGCAAACGCATTTCATTTATGGAATATATATGCTTTTCCACCATCTTGTTCCATCATGGAAAAATTAAACTTGTTTACACAAGGGAGACATCTGTATGTTTTCATGTCAAACCGTACGCAATTGCGATGGCAATTGTTCAACAGTTCCGTTAACTTGAGGCAGGGATTGCGTAGCGGTTATGATCGGGTTTTCCCCTGTGTATCGGTGTTGTGTATCTTGCATCTCTCTCTATCTCTCCCTCCCTCTCTCTACCTCCCTCTCTCCACCTCCCTCTCTCTCCCTCCTTCACTCCCTCTCACTCCATCCACAAAGCCCATCTCGTGGAATTTGCATCACGTGTCTCTTAATAACCTCGTATAATGTGATTCGTTATAACAAACCATGATGAGGGTCCAGCACACATAGATTAAGGATTAAAGGAGTTGAAGAGAATGCGTTGAGAGGGAGAAAAGAGGGAGGGAGAGGGAGGGAGAGAGAGGGAGAGAGAGGGAGAGAGAGGGAGTGAGGGAGAGGGTGGGAGAGGGAGGGAGATGGAGCGAGGGAGAGGGTGGGAGATGGAGGGAGAGGGAGGGAGATGGAGGGAGAGGGAGGGAGATGGAGGGAGAGGGAGGGAGAGGGAGGGAGAGGGAGGGAGAGAGAGGAGGGAGAGGGAGGGAGATGGAGCGAGGGAGAGGGTGGGAGATGGAGGGAGGGAGAGGGAGAAAGAGAGAAGAAGAAAGGAAGAGAAGGGAAGAGAGAAGAGGGAGAAAAGAGGACAAGAAGAGAGGAAGAAAGGAAGAGAGAAGAAGACAGGAAGAGAGAAGAAGAAACGAAGAGAAGGGAAGAGAGAAAGGAAGAGGGAGAAAAGAGGACAAGAAGAGAGGAAGAAAGGAAGAGAGAAGAAGACAGGAAGAGAGAAGAAGAAACGAAGAGAAGGGAAGAGAGAAAGGAAGAGGGAGAAAAGAGGACAAGAAGAGAGGAAGAAAGGAAGAGAGAAGACGAAAGGAAGAGAGAAGAAGAAACGAAGAGAAGGGAAGAGAGAAAGGAAGAGGGAGAAAAGAGGACAAGAAGAGAGGAAGAAAGGAAGAGAGAGGACAAGAAGAGAGGAAGAAAGGAAGAGAGAAGACGAAAGGAAGAGAGAAGAAGAAAGGAAGTGAAGAGAAGAGAGAAAAGAAGAGGGAGAAAAGAAGACAATAAGAGAGAGGAAGGAAGGAAGAGAGAAGAAGAAAGGAAGAGAGAAGAAAGGAAGAGAACAAAGAAGAGGGAGAAAAGAGGACAAGAAGAGAGAGGAAGAAAGAAGAGAGAAGAAGAAACGAAGAGAAGGGAAGAGAGAAAAGAAGAGGGAGAAAAAGAGAAGGGCAAGAAGAGGGTGGAAGAAAGAAAGAAGAAACGAAGAGAGAAAAGAGAGAGAGATGAATAGAGATAAAGAAAGGATGAGAAAAGAAATGGAGATAGAAAAGAAGATAAAATGTGAGAGAAAATAAAGAGAAAGAAAGAAAGGGAAGTAATGAAGAGAAAAGGGAAGATAGACGAAGTGAAAAGGGAGAAAGTAAGAGAGAGAAAGTAAAATTAAGGGCGCAGTATAGATTGCACAAACTCTCTCATATATACGTTTGGTCCGCTGTGTACGCTTGTGAGAGAGAAGCGCTTATGAATCAATATTAACCATAGTTTAGCGTATATTTAAATGCCAATGATCGATATTTAGTAATTTTGTGGGATATATGGCTTAGTTAGCACTATTTTTGACATCAGGCTGTGCGAATGGATGGATTTCAATCAAAATCCATATAGCCATTTTTGAGTAAATCGAATTTTTTTCAAAACATCCAAGAATAAAGTACCCTTAATTGTTGCGCGATATTGTCCATCTCTTCGTAATATCTTTCATGGATGATATTATCCACAAATGCGAGATATCATTCGATTTGGTTTAGTCTAGCCTAGTCTAGGCTGTAGTAAGGTTTTGAGTGGATCGCGGAGGAGGGAGTGACGTCATAGGGTTTAGGCAAGGTAGCTTGGTGTAAATTGTAATGTCACCGGACGGCATATGGTGAACTTTCGAGAAATACGGCTTGCGAAGTATTATTCATAATATCGGGCTCTACAACTGGATTGATTTCAATCAAATTCTATGGAGCCATTTTTGAGTAAATCGAAGTTTTCCCGAAATCGCCAAGAATAAACTACCCTTTATTTTTGCGAAATATCATTTTTATGAAAAAAAGGATCTGTAAAAGATGACATGTTGCACGAATACGAGATGTCATTCGATTTTATGAAGGCGTTTGGGTCCTGGAACGTCGAACAGACAGACAGACAAGTCGGATTTTTTTCACGATTACAATACTTTCTCAATATACTACGTATATGAGAAAGTAAAAGACAATAGGGAGAAGAAGAGAATCAAGAGAACGGAAGGGAAGAGAGAGAGAAAGAGAGATGATTATAGAAAGAGAAAGAAAGAGAGAAGAAATGGAGAGAGAGAGAAGATAGGCGAAGAGAGAAAAGATAAAAAGCAAGAGACAAAGATAGAGAGGATAGGGAAAGAGAGAGAAATAAATGAAGCTAGAAAGGAGTAGAGGAGGATAGAGAGAAAGGGAGAGAAAGGAAAAGAGAAAAGGAAGAGAGGAAGAGAAACAAAATATAAACGAAGAGGAAAGGAAATGGAGAGGAAGCGAGAAAGATGGAAAGAGGGCCGAAGAGAGGGACGCAGAGAAGAAGAGGTAGAGAGAAGGGAAGGGAGATAAACGAGGACAAAAGTGATAAAACATAGATGAAGAGAGAGAGAGAGAAATGAAGAGAAAAGGGGAGGAGAAGAAGAATAAGGTAAAAAAACACATTAGAATAAGGGAGAATGATAGAAAAATGAATGGACAAGTGGATGGGGGAAAAGGGAAGGACAGGAAATGAGGAACGGAGAATGAGAGAGAGAGAGAGAGAAAAAAAAGAGGCGGAATTCCAAATGAGAGAAAGGGGGTAGAAGAAGTGAAAGAGAGGAAGATAGAAGACAGACAGACAGACAGACAAACGACTTTATTAGGGCGAAATTGAGACTATGTACTCCCTTCTTACATTTAACCCTTTCGTCATATAAGTAATTACAATATTTACAAAATAAGAGGAATTAAATACATACAGATTTTAACAAAATACAGATTAATTACAAGTTAATATATTTGTTAGTAGATAAGGGAGCATTACCAAAGAATGTTAGTTTTGTGGGTCATAAAAAACTGTGTATCGGTTATGTTTTAACACAGAAAAATTCCCACTGCGGAAAACACCTACGAAGAGAAGAGAGGTGTAAAAAACCGCGAAAATTCCTAAATAGTTCAGGGGAAGGAAAAGAAAAAAAAATCAATTATATGAGAAACAGAGAAAAAAAAACATTCATAAATACAAACATATGTACATACATTGATATCCATATGAGGGAGGGGGGTGAGAGGGGAACAGGGATTGTAGGGTAAGATATGCCTGGGAGATTACATCGTCATTATGATACAGGAAAAATAAATAAAATAAAATTATAAATTTATGCCTAATAAGCGCATTCTTGTGACAACCTGAAAGAAAAGATAGAAAGTGGTTCAATGCATGGGAAGTGAGAGAAGATGCTTGTAATACAAGCGTTTAAAAGTGCTTAGAGATAGAGAGTTTTTTATTAACGTTGGAAGGAGGAAGAGAGAAAGAGGGAAGAAGAGAGAGAGAGGAAAAGGGAGATGACTAGAGAAAGAGGAATGAAGAGAGAGGAGGGAGAAGAGGAAGAGAGAAAGAGGGAAGAAGAGAGAGAGAGAGGAAAAGGGAGATGACTAGAGAAAGAGGAATGAAGAGAGAGGAGGGAGAAAGGAAGAGAGAAATGAATAGAGGGAGGAAGAGAGAGGAAGGTAGGGGAGGAAGAGGAACATAGAAAGGAAGCAAAAGAGGAAGAGATAACGGAAGAGAAAGAGGGAGATGAAGAGAGAAGGATGGAGATGAAAAGAGAGAGGGAAGAATGAGAAATGGGAGAGGAAGAGAACGAGAGAGGAAGAGGGTGACGGAGAGGATGGAGAAAGAGAGTGGATGAGGGACAGGAAGAGAGGGATGAAGAGGGAGAAAGAGTGTAGAAGAGGAAGCGAGGCAGGACCTCTGGTCCTCTGGACCGACATTCGTTATTTCGTTATGGAACGATAATGGAGTAAAACAATCGCTAATTTTAGCAATTTTAGGAATATTACACTTTTCCCACATCGGCTTAACAATGCCGCAAATTTCAGCCATATATTTAAATTTATAGCACAATTAGAAGTGAAATAACATTTAAATAATTGGTTAAATTTAAATAATTTTTAACACGGCCGCAATAACGATTTCATGGATACAATGAAATGTTTTTATTCCTTTACATAGACTAAACTCCATGCAACGTAAAAATTTCAGCTCTCTAACTCGCCCAGTTTTATCAAAACATTTACCTATTTGTTTGAACTTTAATAATTTTTAACTGCCAAACAAATTACAATATCAAAATTTGTATAAACCCTGTTTCGTTTTTTACAAATTCTACCTTTTAAAAAAATTCAGTACCTTAGCTTATTCGAAAATACATAAACCTTGAATATTTGCTCAAACAATAGCGAATTTTTAGCGGCCGTATTGTTGTACTTTTTCAATATTTTCGTTTTTTCTAGCCGGTTTTGCGCATAGTTCTACCGATAAAAAAATTTCGAGACTGCCGCTCTTCTGGAAGTGCCTAAACATTAGTATCCTTCTCATATATAAGTTATATGTTATTCCTCCTCTGTAAGGAACGTCTATATATAATGATACGTAAATATGGTCCTTCCCGGCATATTGAAGGGTATCCATATTGGTATAAAGCATAAATAACGTGCCTACCAACACACACATGGTTACCGTCATCAGTGGCGAGGCAAAATTAAGTGCCCAGACGGTCCTTCGCCGTCGCGAAGGACAGAGCGGGGCGAAAATACCACGCAATTCACTGGACACGCGGACGCAAGGGGTAACTAAAACAAGACGACGGGAAAACAAATGAGTGACGGCGAAGCGCAAAGAGGGTGACATTCGGGGGACGGGGACTTTACTACCCTCGGAGCAGACACTTTAGAGTTAAGATGGCGGACAGACAGAAGGAGACAGTGGAGGGGTAGGGAGGGAGGGGGAGGGAGGGGGAGGGAGGGGGAGGGAGGGAGAAGAGGAGGGAGGGAGATGAAAGTACAGAAAGAGGCAGAGAAAGAGACGGAGAGAAAGGAAGGGAAAGAGAGAGGAAGGAAGGTGGAAAGGGAAAGAGGGAGATGAAGAGAAAGGAAGAAAGATGGGAAGAGAGAAAGATAAAGAGGAAGAAGAGATGATAAATAGACACGAGGTTGGAAGTGAAGACAGAAAAGAGAAGAAATGGTAGGGGAAGAGGAAAAGGAGTGAGTAAGAAAAGAGAAGGAGAGGAGGATAAAGACGAAGAGAAAAAAGGAGAGAAAGAAAGATAGGCAAAGAGAGAAAGAGTAAGAGAAAGAAAGGGAGACGGGAAGACAGAGAAGAGAGTGGAAGAGAAATAAAAACAAAAGATGGAAAGGGGAAGAAAGTGGGATAAAGACAATAAATGAGAGAAAGCGGAAGGAAGAGAAAGGGAGAGAAGAAGATAGAGGGGTGACGAGAGAACGAGAGGTAGAGAAATACGAAGATATAGGGAAAGAGGAAGATGAAAGAGTGAGAGGAAGAGATAGACGAAGAGAGAGAAAGAGGAAGAAAGGGAAAGAGGGAGAGGAAGAGAGAGAGAGAGGGGGGGGAAGACAGAATGAGAGGTGAAGAGAGAAACGGAGAAAATGAGGAAGGGAAAGGAGAGGAAGATGCAGAGAAAAAGGGAGATGAACAGGAAGAGAAAGAAATGATAGATACGGATAGAAAGAGGAAGACAGAGAACGGTGGAGAGTAAGATAGAGAGAGAGGAATAGATAGATGAAGATAGAGAACAATAGATAGAAGAAGATAGAGGAATAGATAGAAGAAGATAGAGAGGAATAGATAGAAGAAGATAGCGAGGAATAGATAAAGAAGATAGAGAGCAATAGATAGAAGAAGATAGAGAGGAATAGATAGAAGAAGATAGCGAGGAATAGATAGAAGAAGATAGAGAGGAATAGATAGAAGATAGCGAGGAATAGATAGAAGAAGATAGAGAGGAATAGATAGAAGAAGATAGAGAGGAATAGATAGAAGAAGATAGCGAGGAATAGATAGAAGAAGAGAGGAATAGATAGAAGAAGATAGAGAGGAATAGATAGAAGAAGATAGAGAGGAATAGATAGAAGAAGATAGCGAGGAATAGATAGAAGAAGATAGCGAGGAATAGATAGAAGAAGCTAGAGAGGAATAGATAGAAGGAAAGAAAGAAAGAGGAATCCAAAGGCACACACAGACTCAAAAAACCTTTAAGATAAGCCAAAACCGAGTATATACGAACGAGAAGGAAGATTCCAGCATGAAGAAAGGTAGGAAGGAAGAGAGGGAGAGAAAAGAGGGAGAGAAGGGAGGTGGAGAATTGAGTGAAGGATGGGACATTAACAGCGAGAGAGGGGAGGAAGAGAGGGGGGGGGAGAGGGAGAAAGAGGCACGAGAGGGGGAGAAAACAGAACCCAGACATAACGCTATAGACCGTGCCAATATATTACACGTTTTTTGACAAGCGGAATAGCCTACCGAGTAGATGGAAAGGACTGGAGAAGGGGGATGGAGAGAGGGGGAAGGAGGGGAGGGAGTTGGGAGGGGAGGGAGAGAGGAAGGGAGGGAGGGAGAGGGGAGGGAGAAGGATGTACATACAATGAGTAGCTTAGGGGAGCAGTGTGGTAGCTATACACAGTATATTCTCTATCTCTCCCTCCCACCCTCCCTACCACAATCCTAACTACGAACCTAATTATCCCAGAGGTAAAAACTTTCATAAACTGCATGCCGTGTCTCCCGATTCCGCTCATAGGTGGCACCACATTCTCCGACGCCCCTCTCCTCCGCGTAACCAATCTCCTTTCTGCATTCCTAACCGATTGCCACCCAACTCCCACGCTCGACCAATCAATCCCACTTCGTTCCTCGTTCCGTACGTGAAAATCCGGCGGTTTTTCTAATTTTCCTAATCCGAAAGATCGGTTTTCCGAGAGTTTTTCGGCGCTGCTTGACGGTGGCGCAATCTATCCGATCAATATGTACTAAAGACACACGTTAATGCCATTGCAGAAAAGACATAAAGAATCATTTATAATATTTTTTTACGAAAGGAAAATAAATATGGGTGAGTTTCTATGTCACAAGAGACTCGGAGCGTATTAACTTACTTTTATTTCTCATCCACTGACATTTAACTGGTAACGTTTTGGCATAATTTCCCGATAACACGCCTAATTTTGCGATATCGTTCGTCTAATTCCGTAATAAACAAATTCTCAATGCGCAAATTGCCGTGCGGTATGTGAATTAAAATAACCGGTGCAGCATATATACTGAATTCTTAAAAACACGCAAGTTCTGACAAATAATTAAACGCTATACAGGAACGCAAATATTTTGCCGTAGATAAAGTTGCATTGGAACGAAATCACAACAGTAGGTCCTTCTATGCCTGCCCTGCAGGTATCACGCACCAAACCGCTTCCAGATGTTGGCTTAATTCTAACTAACACGGAATTAGCAGTATCACGGAATTAGTCGAGTTTTTCCAGCCTACATCGAATTTTAAAAAATGTGATTTTTTTTACATAGGCACCAATTCGTTTCATCAACTTAGTTATGCCCGTTCATTCAGGATTCCACAAATATTCAACTGGTTTTCACGGCATTAAATACAGGGAAATTGACGCAATCGTGAACAACCATTAAATAAATAATTTTATACATTATACATGATCCTTCGTTTCGCTGGAAAGACTACACAAATTTATTAAACATATGAAATGCAAAGCGTATTTAATTATTTCATCCGTTTAATACGCTGATTAATGCAAAAACCCATCAAAATTCTACTTCTTCTGACGCAGTAACAGTAAGAAATAACGGAGCGACGTACAGTGGAACGACGAATAGCGGGACGACGTATAGCGAAACTACGTACAGCGGGGAATTACTGCGCCAAGGGTTTGGGGTACGTTTGCGCGGTGAATATTAAGATTGACGCCAGCCAATCTTCCCTCCTATTCCTCCACCGACTAACTCCGTCGGAGATAAAGGACAGAATTCCCTCGGGAAACGGAAACAAAACCAGATGGCGTTGGCGTCGCGAAAAGCAAGCGGAGGATAAACGGGGCAATAAAGCCGACGTGAGGAAAGGATGATTTCGGACTGTTAAAATAAAACCACCAACTCAAAAATAACGGGAGTAAGTGAGAGATAAAGAGGGGGGGAGAGAGAGAGAAGGGGAATAAAGTGTGAGGGAGAGAGAATAGGGGAGGGAAAGGGAATTGGGAAGAATACCCACTTGGAGGGTAATTAGACATTAATAGAAAGGAAGAGAGAGAATAAGAGAGAGGAAGATAGAGAGAATAAGAGAGATGAATAGACGAAAAAGTATAGACGAAGAGAAAGAAGAGGGAAAGAGGAAGAGAGGAAAAGATACCAAAAGAGGAAGGGAGAAGCGAAAGAAAGAGATGAAGAGGAAAATAGAAGGCGGAAGCGAGAGAACGAACGAAAAGAGGAAGAAAGAGAGACGAGAGAGACAAAGAAAGAGAAGGAAGAGAGGAGAGGAAGAATAGAGAGAGGAAGAAATAGGGAGAGAAGTAAGAAAAGACAGGATAAAGAAGAGAGAGGAATAAATAGAGAGAAGTAGTGAGGAAAGGGGAGATAAAGAGAGATGAAGAAAGAAAACGGATAGCGGAAAAGGAATAGAAGGGAAAGAAGGAAAATACTGAGTAAAACAGATAAAGGACAGAGAGAGAGAGAGAAAAGAAACTAGAAGAGAGGAGGAAAAGAGAGAACGATAAAGGAATATAGGAAGTGGAAGGGAGTAAGAAAATTAAGAAGGAAGACAAGGGAAATGCAGAGATATAGATAAAGATAGCTAGAAATAGAGAAGAGGAAGAAACAGAAGACAGGAAAGGAGAGAGACGAAAAGTAAGAGAAAGAGGAACAGAGAGAGAATATAAAGTGAAAGAAAGGGACAGAACAAGGAAGAGAGGGAAGCTAAGAGGGGGTAAGAAAGAGAGTAGAAGAGAGGCGAGGAGAAAGAGAGGGATAGAGAGAATAGAAAGTGAAAGAGAGAAACAGAACGAGAGAGGATGGAAGGAATAAGAAGAGAAGGCGATAAAGAGAGAAGAGAGACAAAGATAAGTAGATAGAAAGAGGAGAATGCTATGGAAGAGAGGAAAAGAGATGAGAAGAACGAGTAAGATAGGAAGAGAAAGACAGGAAGAGAAAGACGGGAAGAGAAAGATGGGAAGAGAAAGATGGGAAGAGAAAGATAGGAAGAGAAAGATGGGAAGAGAAAGATGGGAAGAGAAAGATGGGAAGAGAAAGATAGGAAGAGAAAGACGGGAAGAGAAAGACGGGAAGAGAAAGATGGGAAGAGAAAGATGGGAAGAGAAAGATGGGAAGAGAAAGATGGGAAGAGAAAGATAGGAAGAGAAAGATGGGAAGAGAAAGATGGGAAGAGAAAGAGAGGAAGAGAAAGATGGGAAGAGAAAGATGGGAAGAGAAAGAGAGGAAGAGAAAGAGAGGAAGAGAAAGATGGGAAGAGAAAGATGGGAAGAGAAAGATGGGAAGAGAAAGATGGGAAGAGAAAGAGGAAGAGAAAGATGGGAAGAGAAAGATGGGAAGAGAAAGATGGGAAGAGAAAGAGAGGAAGAGAAAGATGGGAAGAGAAAGATGGGAAGAGAAAGAGGGGAAGAGAAAGATGGGAAGAGAAAGAGAGGAAGAGAAAGATGGGAAGAGAAAGATGGGAAGAGAAAGAGAGGAAGAGAAAGATAGGAAGAGAAAGATGGGAAGAGAAAGAGAGGAAGAGAAAGAGAGGAAGAGAAAGATGGGAAGAGAAAGATGGGAAGAGAAAGATGGGAAGAGAAAGAGAGGAAGAGAAAGAGAGGAAGAGAAAGATGGGAAGAGAAAGATGGGAAGAGAAAGATGGGAAGAGAAAGATGGGAAGAGAAAGAGAGGAAGAGAAAGATGGGAAGAGAAAGATGGGAAGAGAAAGAGAGGAAGAGAAAGATGGGAAGAGAAAGATGGGAAGAGAAAGAGGGGAAGAGAAAGATGGGAAGAGAAAGAGAGGAAGAGAAAGATGGGAAGAGAAAGATGGGAAGAGAAAGAGAGGAAGAGAAAGATAGGAAGAGAAAGATGGGAAGAGAAAGAGAGGAAGAGAAAGATGGGAAGAGAAAGAGAGGAAGAGAAAGATAGGAAGAGAAAGATGGGAAGAGAAAGAGAGGAAGAGAAAGATGGGAAGAGAAAGATGGGAAGAGAAAGATGGGAAGAGAAAGATGGGAAGAGAAAGAGAGGAAGAGAAAGATAGGAAGAGAAAGATGGGAAGAGAAAGAGAGGAAGAGAAAGATAGGAAGAGAAAGATGGGAAGAGAAAGAGAGGAAGAGAAAGATGGGAAGAGAAAGATGGGAAGAGAAAGATGGGAAGAGAAAGATGGGAAGAGAAAGAGAGGAAGAGAAAGATGGGAAGAGAAAGATGGGAAGAGAAAGAGAGGAAGAGAAAGATGGGAAGAGAAAGATGGGAAGAGAAAGAGGGGAAGAGAAAGATGGGAAGAGAAAGAGAGGAAGAGAAAGATGGGAAGATAAAGATGGGAAGAGAAAGAGAGGAAGAGAAAGATGGGAAGAGAAAGATAGGAAGAGAAAGATGGGAAGAGAAAGATGGGAAGAGAAAGACGGGAAGAGAAAGACGGGAAGAGAAAGATGGGAAGAGAAAGATGGGAAGAGAAAGACGGGAAGAGAAAGACGGGAAGAGAAAGATGGGAAGAGAAAGATGGGAAGAGAAAGATGGGAAGAGAAAGATAAGGAAGAGAAAGATGGGAAGAGAAAGATGGGAAGAGAAAGATGGGAAGAGAAAGATGGGAAGAGAAAGATGGGAAGAGAAAGATGGGAAGAGAAAGATGGGAAGAGAAAGATGGGAAGAGAAAGATGGGAAGAGAAAGATGGGAAGAGAAAGAGAGGAAGAGAAAGATGGGAAGAGAAAGATGGGAAGAGAAAGAGAGGAAGAGAAAGATGGGAAGAGAAAGATGGGAAGAGAAAGAGGGGAAGAGAAAGATGGGAAGAGAAAGATGGGAAGAGAAAGACGGGAAGAGAAAGACGGGAAGAGAAAGAGAGGAAGAGAAAGATAGGAAGAGAAAGATGGGAAGAGAAAGACGGGAAGAGAAAGATGGGAAGAGAAAGATGGGAAGAGAAAGATGGGAAGAGAAAGACGGGAAGAGAAAGACGGGAAGAGAAAGATGGGAAGAGAAAGATGGGAAGAGAAAGATAGGAAGAGAAAGACGGGAAGAGAAAGATGGGAAGAGAAAGATGGGAAGAGAAAGATGGGAAGAGAAAGAGAGGAAGAGAAAGATGGGAAGAGAAAGATGGGAAGAGAAAGAGAGGAAGAGAAAGATGGGAAGAGAAAGATGGGAAGAGAAAGAGGGGAAGAGAAAGATGGGAAGAGAAAGAGGGGAAGAGAAAGATGGGAAGAGAAAGATGGGAAGAGAAAGATGGGAAGAGAAAGACGGGAAGAGAAAGACGGGAAGAGAAAGATGGGAAGAGAAAGATGGGAAGAGAAAGATAGGAAGAGAAAGACGGGAAGAGAAAGATGGGAAGAGAAAGATGGGAAGAGAAAGATGGGAAGAGAAAGAGAGGAAGAGAAAGATGGGAAGAGAAAGATGGGAAGAGAAAGAGAGGAAGAGAAAGATGGGAAGAGAAAGATGGGAAGAGAAAGAGGGGAAGAGAAAGATGGGAAGAGAAAGAGAGGAAGAGAAAGATGGGAAGAGAAAGATGGGAAGAGAAAGAGAGGAAGAGAAAGATAGGAAGAGAAAGATGGGAAGAGAAAGAGAGGAAGAGAGAGAGAATAGAAACTGAAATACAGAGATAAGAACAGAACGAGAAAGGGAGGGAAAATAAGAGAAGAAAAATACACAAATAACAATAAGTAGAAAGGGCGAAGACAGGACAGGAACAGAGAGAGAGAAAGGAACAGAAATAGTTACAGAGCAAGAAAGGAAGCGAGGGAAAAGAATAGAGGGTAAGAAAGAGAGTAAAAGAGACAGATAAAGACGAGAGGGAAGAAGACAGGAGAAGGCAACCATGAAGCCGAAGATAGAAGGAGTGAATGGAACAGAACGAGAAAGAGGGTAAGAGAGAAGATGGACCGACAAAGACAATCAGGAAGGGAATAGAGATAGGAGAAACAGACGAGAGGATATTATGAGCACAGAAATATAACCATAAAAACCCTAGGAAGATAAGAGAGAAAGAGTGAGGTAGGAAAAGGAATGATTATCGACCAAACAGCAGCGTCTAATCACCGGCACAGCCGCATAATAACCACGAGAATGAGCAGAGTAAAAGAGATAGAAGAATTTTCCCTACAGAGAGAGCGCGAGAAATACCCCCCCCTTTCCTTCCTCCATCTCCTTTTCCACTCACTCCTTTTCTCTCCCTCCTTTCTCTCCCTCCTTTACCTCCAACAGAGCCAAACTCAGACCAATCCTCTACCCAACGACAAAGCAAGTCTCCACCGACGCCTTTTCCCCTATTCCCTCTCCCCTCCTTCCGCTCCCTCCCCTCCTCCCTCACCCTCCCCTCCTCCCTCACCCGCCCCTCCAGCCCCCCTCCACGACCCAGCCACGCCAAAGCATTCGACAGCGTTGACATAAATCTGTCAAGTCCCAGTCACGTGACCGAGCTATCTTTCTCTCCCCCCTTACTACCAGTTGGGGCAGTTATTTCTTCCCCTTCCCCCTCTCTCTAACCCCCCCTCCCCTCTAACCCTCTCTCTCTCTCTCTCTCCTCCTTCCCCTCTCCCTCACTCCGTCTGCTTACTCTGAAAGAGAGGAGGGAAAAGAAAGACTCCTCTCTCTACAGAACCTTTTTAGAACCAAGCCTTTGGCGGCGTACCTCGATTATTCCTTTCTCAATTTATATATTCTATATCATTATAAATAGCCGCTTCTTACATGTATAGGATATATGATATAGTACACATATGATGTAGTACATACCATGTAAAACCTAAGGTACTTCCAGAAGTCCTACAAAGCTAAAATTTGGCAAGAAGATAGGACATTGGGTACAACCTCATGGAAAATCCGAAATTCAAGAAAAGCTTAATATTTAAGGGGTATCTTTTGAAGTCTTTTTAAATCTCTGACGTATGCAATTTATAGAATACATATATACTTTTCCATCCTGTTCAATAGTTAGAGCGTATCTACTCGACTATGCAGCTATGTAACCATGGTGATATCATTGTAAAAAGCTGCTCCTTACATATGTGGGATACACATTTCATTTAAAACCTAAGGTACTTCTAGAAGTTCCACGAAGCTGAAATTTAACAATAATATAGGTAATTGAGTACAATCTCATGGAAAAATCCGAAATTCCAGAAAAGCTTAATGTTTAAGGGATATTTTTTGAAGTCTTTTTAAATCTCCGACGTATGCCGTTTATAGAGTACATACATACTTTTACATCTTGTTCAATCGTTGGCGCAGTGTAGCCCAACCTCTTCACAGGCCGGGCCTCATTCGTAGCCGTGAATGATCCGTAGCGCCGCATCGGAAGTCACGAGAGTTTCGGCTAGCCGGTTGGGTGCTCACATTAGGAGTCACCAAGTGATTCCGTGGTCTCACACCAGCGAAAATCGAGTTAAATACATTTGCTAGCGTAAAAGCTCCGACCGGAAAAGGTTTCGAGACGATAATTATGCTTAAAAAAATAGGAAATTGTCCATATCAAATTTTTATCGATCGCCATTTCATCATGCCCTCGCGGGGGCCGCATTTGGCCCGCCGGCCGCGGGTTGGAGACCTCTGCATTAGCGCGTATCTACTCCACTATGCAGCTATGTAACCACGGTGACATCATTATAAATAGCTGCTTCCTACATGTCTAGGATATAGGAGATATATTTCATGTAAAACCCAAAGTACTTGTAGAAGTGCTGTGAGGATGGAATTTGGCATGCGGATTCTGTAAAACCTCCGAGAAAAATCCTAAATTCCAGAAAAATTCAATATTTAAGGGGTGTTTTTGACCCCAATGTTTGATTTTAAACGCCCATAAGAAAAGTATTGAACGAGAAAGGAAGACAGGGGAAGGAAGAGTGAGATGCGACGACAAGGATAAAATAAGGAAGAGAGGAGAGAAATAAACAGAGAACAAGAGAGGGAGAGAGAGAGAGAACCAGGAGAGAGAGAGAGACAAACAGGAGAGAGAGAGAGAGTAAAACAGGAGAAAGAGAGGAAGATAAACGGAGCGGAAAAGAGGAAGAGAAAGAGAGGAACAGAAAGAAAGGAAGAGAAAAGGTGGAAGAGAAAAAGAGGAAGAAAAAAGAGGAAGAAAAGGAAAAGAAAAAGAGAGAATAGGAATAGAAGAAGAGAAAGAGAGGAATAGAAAGAGGAAGAGAAAGAAAGGAAGAGAAGAGAAAGAGAATGAGAGAAAGAGAGGAAGAAAAGAAGAGGAAGATAGGAAGAGGAAGAGGAAGATAAAGAGGAAGAGAAAGAGGAAGAGAAAGAGAGCAAGAGAGAGGAAGAAAAAGAGAAGAGAAAAAGAGAGGAAGAAAAGAAGATGAAGAGAAAGAAAGGAAGAGAAGAGAAAGAGAGGAATAGAAAGAAGACAAAGAAAGGAAGAGGAAGAAAAGAAGAGGAAGAGAAGAAGAGGAAGAGAAAGAGAGCAAGAGAAAGTGAAGAAGAGGAAGAGAAAGAGAGCAAGAGAAAGATAAAGAGGAAGATAAAGAGGAAGAGAAAGAGAGCAAGAGAGAGGAAGAAAAAGAGAAGAGAAAAAGAGAGGAAGAAAAGAAGATGAAGAGAAAGAAAGGAAGAGAAGAGAAAGAGAGGAATAGAAAGAAGACAAAGAAAGGAAGAGGAAGAAAAGAAGAGGAAGAGAAGAAGAGGAAGAGAAAGAGAGCAAGAGAAAGATAAAGAGGAAGATAAAGAGGAAGAGAAAGAGAGCAAGAGAGAGGAAGAAATAGAGAAGAGAAAAAGAGAGGAAGAAAAGAAGATGAAGAGGAAGAATGGAAGAGAAGAGAAAGAGAGGAATAGAAAGAAGACAAAAAAAGGAAGAGGAAGAGAAGAAGAGAAAGAAAAGAAGGGAAAGAGAGGAAGAAAGAGAGGAAGAAAAAGAGAAGAGAAAAAGAGAGGAAGAAAAGATGAAGAGGAAGAATGGAAGAGAAGAGAAAGAGAGGAATAGAAAGAGGAAGATAAAGAAGACAAAGAAAGGAAGAGGAAGAGAAGAAGAGAAAGAGAAGAAGGGAAAGAGAGGAAGAGAATGAGGGGAAGAAAAGAGGAAGAGAAAGAGAGGAAGAGAAAGAAAGGAAGAGAAAGAGAGGAAGAGTGAGATAATAGAAGCCGGAAGAGGGAGAGGAACAGAGCGAGAAAGAAAGCGTAAGAAGGGCGTACAAAAGAGAATAGAATAAAGTCATACCGATAAAGGCCAATCGAAAGAGAGGAGAGGAAGGTTGAAGAGAGAGGAAGAGATGCAGAGAAAGAGAGAGAGGAAAGGAGAGGTGAAAAGAGATGAAGAAAGAGATATGTGAGCGGAAGATAAATATATGTGAAATAAAGGCCTATATAAAATTGCTTTTTAAAGTTATGTACAAATAAGACGCAAAGTCGGAAAGTGCATTTTATTATGGAAAAAAGAATGAAGTGCATTTTTCCTGAAGACGAAAATCCAGTCAATGCCGAATTTGCGTAAAAATTTGATTATAACAATGAGATGAAGAAAGGTTTTTTCATATATATAATTAATAATATAATTTATATTTATAATATCAACTGCCATAGCAACGGATCCAATGCCTTTCAATTGGAAATGATTTTCCATACTTCGTGACCATCGATTTTAATGCCTTTAATGGGAATTATTACGGACTATATTAATAATATCGTTAGTGCCAACATATTTCGAACTGTGGGCGGAAAAAGACGAACAAAAAAAGAAACTCTATATTTATTCCTTTAAAATGGTTTAGATTCGAATATCGTAGGTGAATTCTGTCTGATTCAGATCTCAAAAATAACAAAAGCCTTCAAGAAGTCCATTTTTACGTGTTATTTTATGGGATATTAGCGGAATTGCCCGGCGTTGTCCGGGAGGGTGTTTGTACACATCAGAGAGTTATAAATAATTATTTTTTCATAATTTCTAACAAAAGCGTAGCTAAAACATTTAAAGCTTCCATCTGTTCTCGTTTGGAAAAGGGTATCGAACTGCCTCTTGTGGTAATCTATGTTTTTCTACGCTTTTCTTTTTGAGTTCTGATGTTTCTGATACTCTCGAAGAAGCAGCCTTTCTTTGCGCATCTGATTTGCTGACAAGTTAAACGTGGCTTTTATTTTGGACGGCATTTCAAAACTAAAAACCATTTAAGCATTACTGTTAAGATGAAAAGCAAACCAACCCCGACAATTACAAGTAACTATGGTGATATTCTGTGAAAATGTCAAAGAATCCCTGCAATTTTCGTACTCAAATGTAATTTTTGGTCGTTTTCTATCGAGAGATGAAATTGTATGACCAGAATAATATTGTTTATACTATCAGGAGTAAATCGGTAGAAATTTTACGACTCTAGGCCAATGACTTCATATTTTAATGTTCAAATTACTAAATGACTACACCCATTCCAGTATTACTCCCGTGTTAATGTTATGGAGATGCTTTTTCTGTGGACCCCATGAGGTTCCAAAGACCCCAAGGGTTTCAAACCCCACTTACCCTCTTCCTTTTTGGTCCTATTATATAACATGCCAAGCTGGGCGGTTCTAGGATCAATCGTGTGGGTTTGTATATCCGGACAAACATACAAACCAACAAACTTTTTTAATTAGAGTAAAGATGGAAATGTCTTCTTTGGAGTCGAACGCAGGAATTAGTCCGAGATATTTGTCGTCATCGCCTTAAGATTTGTGAATCGAGTTATCGTGACTAACTTAAAAAAATCTGACTTTCTCCATACCTGTAATATTTCTAAAAATTCCAAATAGGTTACATAATAATAAATATTTTAAGAAACTGCGAGAAAATTTTTAGACTTGACAAAGAACAGAAATAAACTCAAACCATAGCCTTCTGATATTGGATATAGCCACAAAGCTTCAACAATTAAGGAAAGAAAAAAGAGCGTTACTAAGACGTAACTAAGCGTCAATTGTTAAACAATAGTCGTCGGTAGGCGGCGTGGCGGTGACAGCTAAAAATATAAGATATCTCTTAAACAATGCATTATATGGGAAAATGTTTCAAACAAAGGTTGTAGAACATTATATTTCCTACAACTTTTATTCTAATACATTTTTACATTTATCAAGTTTAAAGCAAATATCTCAAAATAACGGATAAGTGACAAGAGTAAACACCCACTTCCGGTCGACCGATGTTTACCAAAAACTAATCATTTCTTCTGACTTTTATAAAAATGTTAAATATAAAATTTCGCGTTGACTGGATTAATAGTTTTTGAGTTAGAGAACCCACAAAGAAGCTATCACACACATACACAGACATCATCGAGAAAATGGTCTAAACGTGTTTTCAGGGGACCTCAAAACGTGTGTTTCCGTCGAAATCTCTAAATCGATTTTTTTCACGAAAACGCTACTTTTTCCCCTATACTACGTATGTACGGATAAAGTAAAAATGTATCTCGATTCCTTATCGAGTTATCCGATTTCGACAACGGCTTGCTCGTCAAGGCAAACCTTCGTGAAATCGCTCAATTTCGCCCAAATAAACCATTTAAACGTAAAAACCTCCTGCGGCGGCGGATTGAGAGAGACCGTCGGTGATCCAAGCTAGAAACCTCGTTCATTTTACCTTCAAAACAGTCCCAGTATGAAGGTAGAGGGTCCATTTCTCTTCCATTATAAGAATCAAACATTAGAAAACAGCATTAGTCAGTAGGTCATAAATAGTTCACGATTCTCCCGCTCTTTTGTGAAGGCTTTTTTATGGGCGGCGCCACAGTCGGTTTAGCACATCACTATTATTCAGGTTTTTTTTTAATGCCGTACGGCATGTGACAATCCCGAGGAAAAATCAGGTACCTATACAAAAGTTGGTTCGCCTGACCGAAGAAACGGCTGAGATATTGAGAGTTACGGACAGACTGACCAACGGAATAAAGGGTTTTTGTAGTGTTTCTCATTTCATGCGCTTTCTTCTTCTGTAAATTCTTTGTTTATCTTTTCTCCCCTCGCTGGTTCTGTTTTTCTCTCCGCCTATCTTTGTCGCCACATTCGCAGTTGGACGTACTTTCATTCTCCCTTCTGTGACCATCTTTCTCTTCCGATTTCTATTCCTCGGTTCTCTTCCTCCCACATTCCTCATCTTCCCCTCTTCCTCTTTCTCTCCTCCATTGCTCAGTTTACTCCACCCGAGTTTCTAGCCTACTTTCAAGAATGGAAATAGTCTTATAGTTCTGTCGCTGTGTCTGTCTGTCTTTCCCTTTTAACCTCTGAACCAATGGACCGATTTTCGTGAAACTTGGTGGAAATCTCTTGGTTTTTGTTGCGAAGATTGAAGTACCGGGTTCGATTCCAGGTACTACCCTTCCATACTGGCGATTTTGCAGTTTTTATCACTCGTTACGAGAGCGTTGCCGTGGCAACAACCATTGTTGGACTCGGATTCGGTATCATTATATATCGACGTTCCTTACAGAGGAGGATATAACATATAGGAGGATACTAATGTTTAGGCACTTCCAGATGAGCTGGAGATTCGAAATTTTTTTCTTAGGTAGGATTTTGTGCAAAACCGACCAGAAAAAACGAAAATCATGAAAAAGTGCAACAATGCGGCCGCCAAAAATCCGCAATTGTTTAAACAAATTTTCAAGGTTTATGTATTTCCGAATGTGCTACGAAGCTGGAATTTATTTTAGAGGTAGGATTTGTAAAAAAAACGAAATGAAGTTTATACAAATTTTGATATTTTGTTTTGTTTGGCAGTTAAAAATTCCTAAAGTTTAAACAAATAGGTGGTTGCTTAGACACAAAGCCGGAAGTTAGGAAGCAGAACTTTTTATATTATTTAGAGGTTAGTCTATGTAAACGAATAAACATTTCAATTTATCCATAAAATTGTTATTTCGGCCGCTAAAAATTATTAAAATTTAAACAATTAGATAAATGCCATTTCACTTTTTAAATGTACTGTAAATTTAAAATTTTGCAGAAATGCGTGTGGCATTATTAACTCAACGTGGGAAAAGTATCGTATTTCGAAAATTTCAAGAATTATAAATCGTTTCACTCCATTATTGTTCCATAATGAAAAAACGAAAACCCGTCCAGAGGAGAAATCTCTAGAATTAAGGAGATATTCCTCATGATGAAATATCCCTCTGAAAAATTAATGTCTTTTTCGAGGTGCGATTAAATGCTTGCAGTATGCAAGCACCTTCTACTGGTATTCTAATGCGTACTCGCGTTATTTTTGCAGCACGAATACGCGTGATCAATTTTAATATTCCGTTCGAATGTATTTGTAGTATTTTATGTAAGGCTAAATTATGAAATTTGGGAACTCAAAGAGTGCGGCATATCTGCGATGAATTTAAAGCTATTAAAGCCTTCTGTTCCCCTCTCCTTCCTCTTCCTCTCTCTCCCTCTCTACTCTCCCTTCCTCTTCATCTATTTTCCTCTTTCTATTGGTCCATCTCTTACACGTTTCATCTGCTCTTTCTCTCACATCTCTTCTTGTTCGTTTCTTCCTTCCTCTTTCTCTTAATTTTTTTCTTTTGCTCTTTCTCTCTGTCTTTATTCTCCTTTCTCTTCTCCCTTCTCCATCTTCCCTCCTCCGTCTCTTCCTCTCCAAAGTTTATCCATCTCTTCTTCTCTTCGTTCATCTTCGTCTTCCTCCCACTCTTCCCCACTCGCCTTCTCCTCTCCTTCTGTGCTTAAATCTCTCATTATCACCTCTTTTACCCTCTCTCTCTCTCTCTCTTCCTATCAATTTTCTCTCGATATCACTCTCCCTCTGTATTTTTCAGCTTTCCCGCCGATTCTTCTTCCCATCCCTCTCTCTCTCTTTCCCTTTTCATCGACAATTCCCTCATTTACTCAATTTAATTATAATCTTTACACTTTTTTCCTCCCTTCACAGGAGGGGATATATTTTTAAAGCTATCGTTTGAGGTTATATGGTGTAAAACGATTAGGATCGTCCGTTCTCCTTCGCTAAACCTCTCTAAGGTTACTAAAAATAATTAGTTTTTAATCGCCAGTACCTAAACTTTGGCTCCTCGTACACTACCGCCATCTATTTTCGGGGGGTATAACTGAACGAATGGTTCTTAAAAAAACCGTAGAAACCTACAGACCCTTGCACAAGGGGTAACTAAATATTTATTTACGCACAAACGACTGCATGTATGAGAGAAAACAAATGAATATCGTTATTTAAAAAAAGGTGTTTAGAGAGCAAAAATGGTTATTTTTTGTTATAATCGATAACAACTTTAACATGGATACAACGTATCCACTTGAGATGGAAGTTCGAGATTAATGGAAAAAGGGCGAGGTGAATTAGACGTCATGCAGTATTGGGGCCCTTTGAGGGCCCCCTGACAGAGGCCCGATGTTACATTCGCGTAACAATATTTGAGCAAGAAGGGAAAAAAACGAAAAAAATAATCAGACTTTTTCCCCGCGAGCGATCAGGGAGACACCTAACGGAATTATCCGAAACATAATTCTTTCCTCTTTTTATTTTCTCCCCCTCGTTAAAAAGCATAAACGGAATACGCCCTTCAAATGTTTCTCTTAATCTCATCTTGCCCTTATTTTCCTTCGAGCACTCGTTTATTTTGTTCGCAATGCTTTTTTTTTATTAGTTTCCCTTTTGGCCGCCAGAGGGGAAAAGGGCCACTCCCTTTTTTCCCTTTCCCCCGACTCGTCTTTCTATTTTTTTTTTGTTCGTTCCTTTCCTGCCCGCTAGAGGGGAGTCTCGTCACGGCGCGTCAATCAATCAAGCCGTCGCCCTGGATGACACGACAATGTGTGCGTTTGATTGACCGGCCGGCCGAGAGAGGGGGACACAGTCGCCGGACTAGTAAGGTTGGAAAAAGGTAGGATAATTTCTTTTTTTGTTTAAAAAAAAACGAAACGAAAAACAAAAAAAGGTTGAAATTCCCCCTTTCCGAGACAAATGAAAAAACAAAAAGAGGGCGAATAAAACGCGAAACAAAAGAAGGAGAGAGAGAGCGCGGGGAAAGAATGCCGATTTTTCCGAAAGAAGGGTGGGTAGATGGAGACACAGTCGACGGCCGGCGGTTTTTGGGGCGGGAGGGGGGGGGAAGGAAGAAAAAATTGAACGTCTGTGAGCGAGCCGTCTCAATCTGAATCGGCGAGATTAAGAAAAAAATTATTCCGAACTATTTCTCGTCGCCGAACGCGCCAAAATCGGGGCGCAATGACTTGATTTCGCGATTATTGACGCAATTTTATCCATACTTCACCGCCATCTGTATGCGTCTTCCGTATTACATAGTAAAACTTGGCGAACACTTTTTAAAACTAGCCTAGCCGATCGTGGTACGAAAAAACTGCGCTTTATCGTCAGTTTGTTGTTACACCACTGCCATCGCCAAACAAAATCCTTCAGCTTTTAGCATATTTAACCCCACATGACACTACATACACACAAACATGGCATTTTTGATATAATAGGAAAAAAACTAGTTTTAAACAATGCAATCGCTACGGGCGATACCATCTTCTTTTGTCAACCTATTCCGTTGCTATGGTAAACGAATGAATGGCGATTAAACGAAATACGTCGATCGATCAGGCCTGCCAATACCACCGCGTTAAAACAGGAAATTCAGAACGGTTAAACCACATAAAGTAAACACATATAAATACAGTATTTTAATAATCAAATAAAGCGATGCATTGTGGGATTGACGCGTCATCAGGAATGCTAACTTGACCGACAGCAGAAGTTTAGGCTCAATATATATTCCTTAATCTTTTAATCGAAGGAGAGAGAGAATCGCCCCTTGACCCTCCACGGCCGCCATCTTTTACGCTCAAAAAAGTCTTATACAAATAACGTCACGCGATACAGGGCCACCAACTTAAATTCGCAACGACGTAAATTTACGCATTTTGGACGTAAAACGAGAAGACGGAGGATTTTTTAAACATTTGGGCGGTGCGATCAAGGGCGGCCAACCTCTTATAAACTTGCATCTTGGGATACGATATCGAAACGAAAGTATCGATACCGTAATCATATGACGTATCGAATGAAAAGTATCGATGCCACAAAAGTATCGGGCCGAAAGTACCGATGTCACTAGAAAATCGAAAGAAAAGAATCGAGTACAGAAGTACTTGGTATCGAAAGGAAATTATCTAATGATACGAAATCGAAGCGAAAGTATCGATACCTTACTCGTATGTTATGTCGAATGAAAAGTATCGATACCGCAAAAGTATCGGACCGAAAGTACCGATATCGCCAGAAAATCGAAAGAATAGAATCGAATACAAAAGTACTTGGTATCGAAAGGAAATTACCGATGTGAGAAAAATATCGATACTTATTTCGTATTTAAGGATACGAAATCGAAGCGAAAGTATCGATACCTTACTCGTGTGTTATGTCGAATGAAAAGTATCGATGCCACAAAAGTATCGGACCGAAAGTACCGATGTCGCCAGAAAATCGAAAGAAAAGAATCGATTACAAAAATACTTGGTATCGAAAGGAAATTACCGATGCGAGCAAAGTATCGATACTTTTTTCGCATCCCTACTTGCATCGTAATGCGCAAATCAGGGCCGCCAAAGTCGCCGAAAAAAATTCGGGGATATAATCTCAGGATAGCCAACATCATCGAGAAAAAAGAATTTGTTGTAATTATCACTTTAGTGGTTAGACAGACAAAATGAATTTAGGATAATAACACTGCGGCGCTACGAGACCTGCCAATTTTACCAGTGAAATGAATTGAAGATTATGATCACTGATAACTTTACCGGTAAAGAGAATTGTATTTATCATAAACACATGCTAGAGATGTGATCACGGCTGCCAACTTTACGGCTAAAATGATCTAAAGTTATAAACACTTCGCGGCGTGATCAGGGCTGACAATTTCACCGAAAAAAAAAACAATTTATTATCATTATCAATTATTGACGAGACCACAGCTGCTAAATCGGCTGGAAAACAAAAAAAACGTCACAGCGCATTAACAAAGTCCTTTGAACAGGACTGCCAACTTAACCGAAAAAAATTAATCCACGATGATGAGATCAGGACTGCCAAAGTTACCGAGAAAAAACAACTTATTATCGTCACATCTTAGTGGTGAGACCAGAGGCGAATAATTTAGTAACATAATAACGAATTGGAAATTGCAGGACTGCCAACCTCACCGAAAAAAAAACTTTAAGACAATGACAAACGTGGCGATGGGATAAAGGGCTGCCAACTTCGCGGGAAAACAACAATTTTGACGAAAATTCCTGAATTTTCTCAGAAGATCCTATTTTATTGAGGGAATACTTATCTTAAGGGATATATATATACACACGTGCAGACTTATTTTCTTTTGCAAAATTAAATTAGAAGTAACTGACGCGCGGTCTTCGGATAAGAACCATTTTAAAGGAAATTAAATGAAGATTCTTATTTTTATTGACGAATTTTGTTTTCGAATCGAATTCGCCCACATTAAGCTTAAATATTCGAAAATTTGTCAAAATTTTGCATTTTTTTTTAAACGTTCCCTTGGCTAACAACAGCATTGTTGTTCATACAGAAGATCAACATATCTGATGACTCCATAATAGCTAATTTTTTCGGATTAAACGTAAAGGATGTTATTAACTTAGTTAAAAAATTGTATACTCGTATTGTCTTATACCATTAAATATAAAAAAACATATTAAAGTGAAAACCTGTTAATCTATCTTATCTAACGTTCGCATAAGTGTCAGATTTAGCTCACTTCCTTCCAATCTATTTGAATATATTTACTTCCAAATTTACCGCTGAATTTCAACGGACATTTACACCGGTATTTTAATATTAAATAGTTATTCTACGTGTTTTCGATGCAGCAAACCCATCAACAGGACCATCGAAGTTTACAGTTTCTGCCATGCGTAATGTCTGGAACAAGTATAGTGGTGAAATCTCCCCCGTCATCGTGACGTGCACAATTCGCCTTCAACAATGTTTGCGCCCGTTCCTTGGTTACGCCCGGGGCAGATGTCTCCCTCGCCCCCGCCCTAGTTAAAGCTCTGCTTGTCTCATACAGTGCAGAACACGAAGAAATCTTAGACCTGACTATACGCAAACCCTATACATTCCTAGATTTACATTTATGCATGCATAAGTTTGGCATTTATCATCATTATATATAGACGTTACTTACAGAGGAGAAGGATACAACATACATATAGGAGGATACTAATGTTTAGGCACTTCCAGATGAGCTGGAGATTCGAAATTTTTTTCTTAGGTAGGATTTTGTGCAAAACCGGCTAGAAAAAACGAAAATCTTGAAAAAGTGCAACAATGCGGCCGCTAAAAATTCGCAGTTGTTTAAACAAATTTTCAAGGTATGTGTATTTTCAAACAACGTGCTACGGAACTGAATTTTTTTTTAGATGTAGGGTTTATAAAAAAAACGAAATGGGGAATACACAAATTTTGATATTTTAATTTGTTTGGCAGTTAAAAATTCTTAAAATTTAAACAAATAGGTAAATGTTTACATACTACGGGGAGAGTTAGAGAGCTGAAATTTTCAAGTTATTTAGAGTTTAGTCCATTTGAACGAATAAACGTTTCATTGTATCTATGAAATTCTTATTTTGCGGCTGTTAAAAATTGTTTGAATTTAAACAATTAGATAAATGTTATTTCACTTCTAAATGTGCCACTAATTTAAAACATGACATAAATGTGTGGCATTATTAATCCAATGTGGAAAACGTATAATATTCATAAAATAGCAAAAATTAGCAATCGTTTTACTCCAATATTTTTCCATAAGGAAAAAAAAGATATTTGGTCCCTAGGAGAAATCTTTTGAATCAAAGAAATATTTCCCATGATGAATATCTCTCTGAAAAATTAATGTTTTTTCAAGGTGAGGTGAAATGCTTGCAGTATGCAAGCACCTTCTACTAGTACATGTATATATGTAATGTGAACGCACCATTTTACCGTGAGGACAATACACTTTCAGATACAGCCATGGACCGGCTACCTCAGACCCTCCCCTACCACTCCCTCCGCGAGCTCTCTCTCCCCTCCCTCCCTCCCCACTCCCTCCCTCGCTATCTCCTCATCTCACGAATGTCGATCACCTGTGCATCCGGATTGAACGAGTCATTATGGCGGATCGAGAGAATTGACTAGTCACCCGCCATGCCATCTTACCCCAGAGGAATGACATGGTCTCGAGAATGAAAGACGGATTGAAGAACGTCAGTTGGGGAGAGAGAGACGGAAAGGAGAGAAGGGGAGGGAGGGAGGGAAGAGGGAAAAAGGAGATAGAGGGTGGAGGTTCTTAAGGAGTGATAAAGCAAGAAATTCTAATTAAAACCGCGCAGGATGACTGCGGGAATTATTATGGAACGCAAACGCAAGCCGAGATTTGAGAAGGCCAATAGATACATACCGAAATATAAACAAAAAATCATATAATCATATGTAACTATGTACATAACTAAGCACTTGTATATATATATATATATATATATATATATATATATATATATATATATATATATATATAGCTTTATATGTAACTATAGACGTGTATACCTATATATTACTATGCATATGTATATTTGTGGAATGTATGTGTTCACACATTTATATATATACATATATATATATATATATATATATAGCCGTAATACTGAGAATTTTATATTGATATTTCGACATGTAGTATATACATATATATATATATAAATGTGTGAACAAATACATTGTACATATGTACATATGCATAGTAATATATCTACACGTTCATAGTTACATATATGCGCGTACATATAATAGTTACACACACACACACATATATAGCTACATATATATACAAGTGCTTAGTTACGTACACACACGTACATAGTTACATATATATATACATGCATAATATCATATACACACGTGCATAGTTACATATATATACCTACATAGTAACATATATACACTTGTATAATATATATATACATATATATATATGTATATATAAACAAGGTGTTGGGATGGGATGGGATCTCTGTAGCTGATGAAGGAACAATTCCGAAAGCTTCTACGTTTGTGATGTTTCTGTGTTTTTGTGTTATTTTACGTGTGTCGCTTCGACATCCCCGGGGCCTGCCAACCTGAAGTCGTCTGATTGGTAAGTGCTCACTGGGTTTCCTCATCCCAACACCTTGTTGACATACATTTATCCATTTTACCTTTCCTTTTCCGTAAGCTGTTTTATATATATATATATATATATATATATATATATATATATATATATATATATATATATTGGAAAGTGTCCGCTGGGCTTCCTTCAACACCTTGTTGCCAACCTCATCACTACCTCTTCATTTCCTTAAGTTTATATATATATATATATATATATATATATATATATATATATATATATACACGTGAATATTAACATAGTAACATATATTTATACACGTGGATAGTAACATATATTGTAATAGGTCATGTTTGGCTGTTTTGAGACACGAATTGTTAAATAAACAAAAATAAATATAACACCGTACACGCGAACGTTAATTTGCGATTAAGTAAAAATCCTTTATAGGCGAAAAATCGATATTTTTATGCGTTATCTTACGGGAATCGGAAATTATCTCCTGGGGTCGAACATGGGTCTTCATTTCGACCATTCTTTCCTAATTTCAGCCTTCTATCTAGGGATACGATATTGAGACGAAAGTATCGATACCGTAATCATATGATGTATCGAATGAAAAGTATCGATACCGCAAAAGTATCGGGCCGAAAGTACCGATATCACCAGAAAATCGAAAGAAAATAATCGAGTACAAAAGTACTTTGTATCGAATGGAAATTACCGATGTGAGTAAAGTATCGATAAATTTTTCGTATCTAAGGATGCGAAATCGAAACGAAAGTATCTATACCTTACTCATATGTTATGTCGAATGAAAAGTATCGATACCGCAAACGTATCGGACCCAAAGTACCGATATCACTAGAAAATCTAAAGACAAACAATCGAGTACAAAAGTACTTGGTATCGAAAGGAAATTACCGATGTGAGCAAAGTATCGATACTTTTTTCGTATCTAAGGATACGAAATCGAAACGAAAGTATCGATACCTTACTCATATGTCATTTCGAATGAAAAGTATCGATACCACAGGAGTATCGGACCGAAAGTATAACGATATCACTAGAAAATCGAAAGTTAAAGAATCGAGTACGAAAGTATTTGGTATCGAAAGGAAATTACCGATGTGACTAGAAGCATCGATACTTTTTTCGTATCCCTACTTCTACCTAGTCGGGAAATCCGTCAAAACGCTTTAAAAATCATAAGCGATCGAGATTCGGCTTTCACCCGATGAGAATCAAAGCAGCGGACGGACGGACAGAATCAGGACGTTACATATATATATATATATATATATATATATATATATATATATATATATATATATATAATGCACGAACACACACACACACGCCCGTTTAAACGCACGCTCTTTATTCAATCGTTTGGACTTTTTATCCGGATTTAATAAAAAAAATACCATAATTAAATCACTCGTCCCGATTGGGTCACCCGCGATAGAAAAAAATTGAAAAACGAAAATGACAAAAGAAACATCGACGCAGCGGAGAACGCTTCTCCCTCCCTCTATCTCTCTCTCTCTCCCCTTTTTTTTTAAATCAATTTTAATCGGAGAATTTTTTCCCCGGCGAAAAATCTCCCTCTATCGACAATTGAAGAACGATTTTATTAACGGCTCAGTGGCTCCATCTGTCGGCTGTCACGAGCACGTCGACGGGTGTGTGTGTGAGTGCGTGCGCTTAGTGAACTTTTCGTCGGCTTTTTGTTTTTCGTTTTTTTTTTTTTTGCCCCGATTGCCCTTAACATCTCGAATTTTGATCGTCCTTTGTTTCTCCTCCGGCCGATTTCGCCGTTCGATTTTTTTTAGTTGCCGTTTTTTTTTCTTCCTTCCAAAAACGTTAAAAACGTTTATGAGAGCACGCGTAAACGAGAGAGAGAGAGAGAAAAATTGAAGCGTTTCGCGAACCGTTTTACATTAATATACATCGCGAAAATAATCGGGCGATGTTCGCTTGTTTCCCGCGATGCGAGAGAAGATCTGTATCTGATGCGATCGTTTTCGGTTCCGAGCTCTCAAACGTCAAGCTAAAAAAAATTGACCGTTTTTTTGTTTCAATAAAGGAAAATCGCCTTCCTATTATCCTCTATAAATATTACGGATGTCGACCGGTTCGGAAAAAAAAAGTGAAGATGGAAAAAAATAAACAATTGAATTGCGCCTATGACATGCTTCGTTCGGATGACGATCCCTCTTAGACTACGGCGGCGCATCAACCCCCACCCCACCCCACTGTTTATATTCATTGATTTTTGCAAGGTGATTGAAGGGAGGCGGACGGATTGAGAACTAACGCGCCGGGAGAGAGAAAAAAAAAGTCGAACAAAAGCGCATCGGAAAGCGCAGCGGCGTTGTTTTATTTTTATCGCGAATAAAAAAACATCCACGGAAATACGTGCATATCAAACCATCGCTTACCAAGTTCTTCATTTGGAGCATTATTCTTTTCGAAAAATATGTTTTCTCGAATAATTTCTTCTGGCGATAAAAAACACGCAAAAAAATCAAAAAACCACAAAAATACGAATAATTTTGGATAAATACGCAACAACAAATTATTATTTAAAAAAATAACGGTGATAATTCGATATTATCGAGTTTCATGCGATGGAAAATGTAAGAACAACACTTTAATATAAAATTAGGTTTAAAAACTGCTTAAACGCCAATTTATATAGAACATATAAGGTAACTCTACCCGATATGGCCTAGCCAAGGTTTATTAATTTATCGAGCACCTTTCCCGAATGCTGCAAGTAAAACTAAAATAATTAATTCTTACAGAGTTTATTTAAGTAAAGAGAGACTATACGACTATAACGCCTCAACATGGAATTACTGGTCAGCATTTTTGAAAAACCTAGCTGTTAGGCCATATTAGGAACATGTGGTCTCAATATGGCCTATTGGGTTATTGTTCTGAAAATAAGAGAAAAAGAATCAGAAACATTTATCAAGTACTTGTATTAAAATTCTAATGCCAATGATTGCTCAAAAATTGTCGCAATAAATTATCGGCAGGCAAAAATAACTGAAAAATGAGAGAATAAAAGTCAAGATTCTAATTTTACGCAGGTAAAAATCGTGAAGTTGTACCACCAAAGATTTAGGCACATTATATCAAAATTTAATTTAATTAAAGAAATGAACAAAATGAGATGAAAAATCATTCGAAAAATTCATTGCCATTATTTAAGGCTCACAAAATGGGCAATATTGCCTAAATAGGCCATAATGGGGAGACTTGGAAAAGTAAAGCACATTCCGTTGCATTACCACATGACGTCTCAATGAGTTGCCAAACCAATCACACCACTAATAGTAGAGACAATTATTTTGTAGAATGCTAAAGGTCAAAATAATTGATTAACATTTGCTTGTACAAACAATGACTTAATCAACGTCTTGAAATTAGATGCACGTAACCACAAAGGCTGGTCTCAAACAAAACACTCCAGCAAATTCGGCCTACTGAGCGCGTCCAGCGGAATTCCATTTAAGCAAAGTTGTTAGCAGTCTACCGACATAATGCAACCACCACCTATCAATTTTGTAACTAAGTGCCTTCGATACGGCGAATGGGCCATATTGGGTACAGTTAGGGTGCTTCCAGGACTATAAATCTGAAATTTATCATTGTTCAGGGTAGTTTTCGCTCTTCAGTTTTTCATATCCAAACCCCTATATAGGTAGGGATACGAAAAAAGTATCGATACTTTACTCACATCGGTAATTTCCTTTCGATACCAAGTACTTTTGTACTCGATTCTTTTCTTTCGATTTTCTAGTGACATCGGTACTTTCGGTCCGATACTTTTGTGGTATCGATACTTTTCATTCGATACATCATATGATTACGGTATCGATACTTTCGTTTCGATATCGTATCCCTATATATATGGAGGTAGTTTTACGTCCGTCCGGATCATAAAAACACCAGAACCGCTGGACGTATTTTGATAAAATTTGGTATCGGGAAGTTTCATTAAACTTTGTCGAAATATTCCAATTTTGGTTAAAATCGGAAGATAATCACGAATACTTTACATGAAGACCAACATGTAGTTTCAAACCGAGAACCGGAGGATGAATTTTGATGAAATTGTACGTGTTTTAATGAAATTTTTCGACCCTAAAGAACGCATTTGGAAACCCTTGAGAACCCCCTACATGGAGTACACATTTCCGCGCTTGTTAAATTAGTTAAAATCAAGTCACGAACTCGATATTTGAGCAGTTCCACAGCTGAAAGAATAAGGTTTACCTCCATCGAAGACAGAACAAATCCGCGAAGGATCGGAGGAATAAAAATCGGTTTTCGACCGGTGAAAAATTCCGAGTGGCAAATCGCTCAGCAACCCGCGCACATTATTGGTCAATCGAAATATTAGCGCATGCGCAGATCTCTTTTATTTCAACGGCGCGCGTGTAGCACAAGCTTTCGCGCGAATTAACAAGGGCGCGTAATTAATCGCGGAAAAAACACCCGCGAATCACATAACAGCAGGGCGACATTTTGGCCTTTGGAAAGTTCGACCCGTACCGCGGCCGCCATTTTGTACAAAAAAAACTCCAATTAATTAATTAATTTACCCTTTATCATCCGATTGCGCGTAAACATTTAGAGACAAAACCTTTTTAGCTTTAAGCGGACTTATTTCTTAAAAATCCCTATATATCTATATATATAATGTCCTTTTCTCGCTTCAATGGACTTCGATACGTTTGTGTTAGCGACCCGGCAGAGAATTAGAGTCGGTGGGGGGGGGAAAAAACAACTGAATGGCGGAATTCGACGTTTCTCTACCAAAAACCCCGCGATATGGAAAGAAGCGGGGAGCCCTTCCTGCGGGATGTTTCGGACTTGTTTCGCCAGCCGCCGATAGGGGGGCGGGGAAATATAAAGGGTTCGGAGCGCGAAAAACAGGATCGAATGTTCGTTCGTCCGTAACTAATGCCTATAAAGCGACCCCGGCGAAAACATCAAAACCCGAGCTGCGAAGGCATATTACTGATTTTTTTCTTTCGAGGCACGCGTTTCGAACAACGACGACCGCGTTATCGGAGTTTGATGCCGTTGTTACGAACAGAAATATGTGAAGCGATGCTCCGCTGTTTCCGGAGAAAATTAAAAAAAAAATCTTCTGGATAAAGTTCGAAAGAAATAATTTCTCCCCCAATCGCATCCATTTTAAATTCCTATCTCAAGCAGAACAATTATAAGAGCAATGCAAAAAAATACAGCTCTATTAATGATGAGCTAAGATATCCGGCAAGGCTAGACTGTGGCGCCGCCCTTTAAAAAGCCTTCGTAAGAGAGCGGGAAAATGGAGAACTATTTACGATCGACGGAAATGCTGTTTTTAACAAACAATTCGAGTAGGCAAGAAGACCGAAATTCGGTAGAATTGTTCTGATCCTTAGAGTGAAAAACCACACGCGAAAAAATTCCCGAAAATAAGGAACCGGGGTCGACTACAAGAAAGAATTTCTGCTTCAAACGAATCTCACGCAATATTTGCCGTCATAACAGCGTACCTACCTTATCATAAATGCAAATTGTGTCCATAAATCGCTTATAAATAGTAAGTTGTATCTGCATTCCTTCTTCGTTGCCGTTAAGTAAACAATCCAAAATAAAAGAATATATCGTGCACATTTTGCAGTAAATAGTTCTCGAACCTTCCGCTCTTTAAGAGCGGCGCCACATTCGAGCGCTCCGGAATGACATATCTGGGATTTTATATAAGAGAATTTTGGCAAAATTTAGGGATGTCATGAGGATCTGCCTTGACAACGACGTCATTGTTGAAATCGTTACCCCCCCATCATTGTCACAATTCTCATATGAGCAATATATACGTAAATATATTCCTTTCGTCATATTGACGGACTAGTATGTATATATATATATATATATATATATATATATATATATATATATATATATATATATATATATAAATGCTTTTATAGATTCAAAAAGGAGAAGGTAGCCTACGCCCTTTGACAATTAACCGATTTATAACGACCCATGGCGACAAGTAAGCAAATAATTAATACGGAAAATTTTTGTGCGCCCAGAGGGGAAATGCACCAATTATCGGTGGTTCCGATTCTTACCGCAGCGCGGCGCTTCCGTCAACCCGAAAGCGCCATCAAAATAGAGCGAAACGAAAACATTAGTCGAATTCGATTCGGAACCGCTTATTAATTGCGTTTGAAAGGGAATATAAATTCTATACGATCCACGCTAATATATATATATATATATATATATATATATATATATATATATATATATATATATATATATATATATATATGGATGTCAACAAGGTGTTGGGATGAGGAAACCCAGTGAGCACTCACCAATCAGACGACTTCAGGTTGGCGAGGCCCCGGGGATGTCGAAGCGACACACGTAAAAGAACACTAAAACACAGAAACATCACAAACGGAGAAGCTTTCGGAGTTATTCCTTCATCGGCTACAGAGAGACAACTGATGGCGGTGACACTATGTAATTCGAACGAAAGCACAACATATAAATCTGATGGGGCCACCGCAAGACAAAATGATACCGATTTTTATTTCATCTCCATTCTCCCTCCGCCTTGTAAGCTGTCTGGCTTAGTAAGACGGCGGGAGAGAGAAAGAGAAAAGAGCGCGCGCTGTTGCCACCTCCTCCGCATTCGTCGCGCCACCGGCCATGTAAAATGACTCAATGACATCGGAGACGTGGCAACAGCGCGCGTTGCGATTGCTACTCTCCTCCTCTCTCCCGCCAGTTTTGCTAAACCAGAGGTAGCTAGCGATTTTCTGATGTTGTTTTTTTTATATATTAGCAATAAAGGCATTCGTCCTGTGACAACGGTACCCCAAACTTAGTCGGATTTCAGAAATGTAACAAAATGGGGTATTAATGTTGCAGTTATAAAATAACGCTTCCATACACTCATTCCTAATAGTTATAGGCAAGTCCTGTTAAAATTGCAAGTTGATACAATATAGGGTTTCCGAGATGCAAGCGTTCGAATCGGTCATGTCGGATTTCCGGGCCTAAAAAATACCGCGTCTTTCTTCAAATGCAGGCGAATATAAAATATTTAAACATAGACTAAAAATTTAAAACTTACATCAATCGACGTAGAAACAAATCCTCTAACCGTTACTCTTCTCCCCATTAAAATCGCTTCGCTTGTTTTCGAGATATACGGTCTCAAACTATCCATCCATGCTTTTTGCAAGGACAGTAGGCGCTCACGACCTGGAAGCTAAATTCGGCCAAAATTCCCCGTTCTTAATACGCACACATTTTTCGGACGGTTTACAGTTTATCATCACAAGATATTTCTCGCCAACACGTGGTTAAAGTTTCACGTTATTCAATTGTCATTTTCGCCTGCCCGAAAAATTTTATTTCGTTGGTGTTTTTTTTAAGGAGAGAGAGAGAGAAAGGAACGACAACCAGTTGAAAGCGTTTGATATCCATCCCTCTACCTCCGTTTTTCTCACCCTCTCTCTCCCCCTCTCCATCTCTCACCCGCCCTCCCTCAATCAGTGATTTCATTAATCCCCGCTCGGCGGAGCCACTGCAGTTTCGGAAACCAGTGGTCCGTTGCCGCGTCAAATACCTTTAACGCGGGCTGGTTTTTTTTCGATTGGGGAGGGGGTGGGTTTAAAAACCTCTACGATGATTCCTTTTGAGGCTACGGGAAACAAACCGCGCTTTTCGTTCTACATAAAATTTTCGATTCGATTTTGTTTTTTTTCCCCTCGCGAACTCGCGCGCTTCCCGCCATATTTTTCCCGCCCAAATATTCTTTTTCGTTTTCGTTCCGCTTTTGTTTAGTTCCCCCCCCCCTGCCCGCCATTTTGTTTCGTTTTCTCCTGTCGAAATGGCGCATAATAGGTTTCGTACGACTTGCATGGAATTTCGAATAGTGGGGAAATAGATTTGTCTACAATAATACAGGCGCTCCTCTGCTTATGAACATTCGACTTACGAAATTTCAGAGATACGAACAAACGTGTCGGTATGTCCAGTTGTCTGTTTGGACCGAGAGTCGTATGTTCAACAGCCGCACAAGAGATGGCGGTGGTTGTTCGGAGTCATTACCCAGCATTCCTGCCTGGGCTGCAACCGTTGTCTGTCGTTGTGTTGTCGCTGTCCGGTTCACTACGACGTCCTCTGTGCTTTTCACGAACATTATCAACCCCCATCGCGTAAAGTTGGACTTACGTACAAATCGACTTACGAACAGACCTCTGGAACCAATTATGTCCATAAGTAGGGTAGTGCCTGTACGTACGTCAAAACACATTCCTCAACGATTACGCAAAAAATGTTCGAATGAAGGTTTCCATGACGACATTCAATTTTTCATCATGAAACCTGAACTGAATATACTTTCGCGATTCTTACACGGGTGAGAATATAAAAATTATCTTTCATGAACAACCCTTGTGTTAATAATGCCTGTGACATGTTGAAATTCGCGACCGCGATCTCTCAAAATCAGGAAATATTGGGGTTTCCCTTGACAACCGTAAGTGAATAAGGAATGTAACAATTAAAACATGTCCTTATTTTTTTTTGGAAACCAACAGCGCGTTTGGTTATATAATTATCGATTCTCAATTGTTTTTATTTTCCTCAAACTCGTTCCCAACCATATTTTTCCAGCGCAAATTTTTCCCATTGTTATTTCGATTTTGCTTTTATCCCGCCAGCCATTTTGTTTCATTTTGTCTTCTACAAATATATAATAGTTTTAGTACCAGTTGTGCGGCACCTCAAGTCGTTTGGAAATAGATTTCTCTCGTTAAAAACGCCCGACTAAAATTACGTTAAAACCATTTTCGAATCAAAGTTTTTTTTTTTTAAAGCAATTACGTTTATCTTTAACCGCGAAACGTTAAGTCAAACATTCAACCGTGATCCATCAAAATAGTCGACGATATATAATTGTTTAATTTTAATGGGAACTATGTGCGTAAAAAATTACTATATTTTTCCATGTAGCGCGATGCATTCACGTTAATTCGGCCAAACGTCGGCAACGATTGGGGTTTCCCTTGGCGACCGTGATACATCGCGTTGGCGACGAGAGCATTTCAAATGATAAAACCGCATAAGTTTCGTGTTCACCTACGCATCACAAATACGATTGTTTGAAAAGTTAGGAAAAGAAAAGGAATTGTCGTTAATTTTGTTGTCCTACGGAAAAATTACTGAGATACAGAGGAAGAAAGACGTGCGGACGGACGCTTGGATAACTTATATATATACATATACATATATATATATATATATATATATATATATATATATATATATATATAACAGCTTACGGAAAAGGAAAGGTAAAATGGATATAAGGATGGCAAAAAGGTGTTGGGATGAGGAAACCCAGTGAACACTCACCAATCGGACGACTTCAGGTTGGCGAGGCCCAGGGGATGTCGAAGCGACACACGTAAAAGAACACTAAAACACAGAAACATCACAAACGTAGAAGCTTTCGGAACTACTCCTTCTTCAGCTACAGAGAGAGAACTGATGGCGGTGACACTGGGTGGAGGCATGGGGGTGGAAGGGTAGTGCGGAAAGGTCGAGGATTGGAGGATACGGAGGGGGTTGGGGATTGGTAGGGGGTTGGGAGAAGACAGAAAGGGAGTGAAAAGCTATCGAAGGTTGAGGCCAGGGGGAGTGAAGGAGTTTAGGAGATGGATATGCGAAAGCTCCCGAAGCATTGTCGGGGAGAGCGCGAATGACTCTCACTGTGAAGCAGTTGTTAAACTTTAAATTATGTTTGTTCGAATGAACGGCCACCGGCAGCGGTCGTTTGAGAATGACGCTGTTGCGGTGGCCGTTCATGCGGATGTTGAGGGGATTGCTGGTGAGGCCAACATAAAAGGCGGGACATTGGGTGCATCTCAGGAGATAAATGATATTGCGGGTGGCGCAGTTGGTGGTGGAAGTTATGGGGTAGGTGATGTTGGTTGTGGGACTGGAGAAGGAGCTGCAGGGGGGGTTTATTGGGCATGTCAGACATCGGGGTGTACCGCAGGGGTAAGATCCGGCAGGGTGTAAAGGCGTGGGTGCTGGGGGTTCTTTCTTCCATAGAATATTTGCCAGATTAGGGGGACGGCGGAAGGAGAGCATCGGTGGTCTGGGAAATGGAATCTGGTGAGGGGAGGATGAGAGGATAAAATGGGCGGTTGCCATCCATATACATATCCATATACATATATATATATACACACACACATATATATATATATACATATATATACATGTATAATATATATATATATATATATATATATATATATATCTTTTATATATATATATATCTTTTATATATATATGTACATATATATATATATATATATATATATATATATATATATATATATATATATATATATATATATATATATATATAGGGGTTTCTACTTTTATATATAGCATAAGATACATTATGTCCCGTCGTAATGAAAATTGAAAAAATTTGCCGGTTAAAAAAAAAAACAAGTGAATAAAATGTTTCGAAAACTTTCTCCCCCGTTTCGATTCGACACATTTTTCACTTTCGCGCACCTATGCGCTCTTTTTTTCGTTACTTTTTCGTTTTTGTTTTTTTTTGACGAAAATAAAAACAAAGGAAGTTCGAATTACGCCTGGCGATCGTCATTTCACTTCTTTTAATTTTGCGTCGCGTTCGAGTTCGTAAAATTTATTCACTTTCGGGGGCGCGTTTTTTTTTAAATATTATTATTATTGTTAATATTAATATTGTTTTTTGGTTCGGTTCTTTTCATCGTCCCTCAGCGCGCGTGTCCAGTCTGTGGTTTCGGTCGGATAGGTGGCTCTGCTCTCCTACCCACTAAACGCACCTTTCATTATACGTGCTAGGGAGACGCCCGTTGAAATACGACGGGAAGCTTCATTTGCGAAATACTTAATTTCTATTAAGGCGTCCGTTTTTACAAGTCTCGAAACTCCTGCGATAATTCTTAAGTAATATCAACATTGGAACGAATAATGTTCTACATTCAAATGCATTCTTTCTCGTAAATGACGCAAGAGTGTTGTTTACATTGGTCGCTATTAACATCATTTCCCTCTCCTTCCTTCTCCCCCCCTCTCTCTCTCTCTCTCTCTCTTTATAAAAGGATTGAGATGACAATAGAGTTTCGAGTTTTTAAAATGTAATTGGTTGGCAAGGCAACACACCGTTAAAACGGCAAGATTGCCCCAAAATGTGTAAGTTAAACGTCATACATTACAGATTTCGAACTTAGACGAAAATCGACGAATGGAATAAGAAACTTTATAATTTATTCTTTAAAATGGTTCGGATTACAAGATCGTAGGTTGGTTCCTTCATATCTTAATATCCAAAAGAAGAAAAGCCCGCAGGTCAAAAAACTCGATTTTTGCGCGTTATATTATGGGAAGAGCAAATCATCGTCCCCTGGAGTCGAACCCTGGACGTAATTCGTGATTTTTCCTTCGTCGGAGGATATTCACGGTCGAATAGATCATTTCTGCGAAATAACAAGCTTTACATCTGCGCATTCGATGGAGTTGCTCTCGTTTTGAGAGCGTGACACAGAGCGTTTTAAGACATAATGGCGTCACAAAGCAAGAAGAGAGAAAGAAAGAGGGATGAATTAACGGAGGAATAGGGTAAAGAGAGAGAGAGAGGAAGAGAAGGATCAAGAAGAGAAGAGAGAAATGGATTGAGAGAAAAAGGATGAAAAGTGGGATAGGAAGAGAAGATTGGTGGAAAGAGGGACAGAGAAGAGAAAGAGAAGAGGAAGTGAATGTGAAAGAAGATAGACAAGGAAAAAACGAGGATCGAAATTAACGGTGAGTAAAAGGGAGAAAAGGAGGCAATTAGAAGAGAGAGAGGGGGAGAGGGTGGAAGAGAGGAAAAATGAGAGGAAATTAAAGGGGAAAATGTAGACGAAGGGAGGGAGAGAGTGGAAGGGAAAGAGAGGAAGAAAGGATGTTAGGGAAGTAGCAGGAGAGATAGGAAGAGAGAGAAAGAGAGAATAGAGGGGGTGTTTGAGGAAGGGAGATAATATATAGAGGTAGAGAGAGGAAGATAGATAAGAAAGAAATGGTGATAGAGACAAGAGAGAAAGAAGAGTGAATGGTAGAGAAAGGGAGGGAGAGAGAGGAAAAGAGGAAGAGAGGGCCAGAGGAAGAGAAGGAGAGGGGAAGAGAGGGAGGAAGAGAGGGAGAGAAAGAGAGGGAGAGGAAGAGAGAGAGGAAGAGAGTGAGGAAGAGTGATGAAGATAGAGAGTAGGGGAGAGAGAGAGGAAGTGAGAGAGAGAGAGAGGAACAGAGGAAGAGAGGGGCAGAGGAAGAGAGGGAGAGGGGAAGAGAGGGAGAGGAAGAGAGGGAGAGGAAGAGAGGGAGAGGAAGAGAGTGGGTGAGGAAGAGAGAGAGGAAGAGGGAGAGGAAGAGAGAGAGGAAGAGAGAGAGGAAGAGAGTGAGGAAGAGATTGTGGAAGAGTGATGAAGATAGAGAGTAGGGGGGAGAGAGAGAGGAAGTGAGGGGGAGAGAGGAGAGGAAGAGAGTGGGTGGAGAAGAGAGAGAGGGTGAGGGAGGGAGAGAGGAAAATAGTGGAGTGATGAAGATAGAGTAGGGGAGAGAGAGGAGAGAGAGAGAGGAAGTGAGGGGGAGAGAGAAGAGGAAGGGAGAGGAGAGGAAGAGAGGGAGGGAGAGAATTAGAGGTGAAAAGAGGGAGAGGAAGTGAGGGAGAGAGAGAGAGAGAGACGGAGCTGAAGAGAGGGAGGGCGAGGAATAGAGGGAGGGCGAGGAATAGAGGGAGGGCGAGGAAGAGAGGGAGAAAGAGAGGAGAGGAAGAGAGGAAGAAAGAGGAGAGGAAGAGAGGTAGAGGAAGAGAGTGAGTGAGGGAGAGAAAGAGGAATAGAGTGAGGAAGAGGGTGAGGAAGAGAGTGCTGAACATAGAGAGTAGGGGAGAGAAAGGAGAGAGAGAGGGAGAGGAAGTGAGGGAGAGAGAGGAGAGGAAGAGAGAGGGCGAGGAAGAGAAGGAGGGAGAGAATTAGAGGTGAAAAGAGGAAGAGAGGGATAGGAAGAGAGGGAGAGAGAGAGACGGAGATGAAGAGAGAGACGGAGATGAAGAGGAAGAGAGAGGGAGAGAGATAGAAAGAGTTGGGGAAGAGAGATAGGAAGACGAATAGAGAGAAAGGGAGAGAGAGAGGGACGGAGAGATAGGTTGGAAGGGTGGCACGAGTGAAAGGAAGTTGAAAGTGGTGATACAGTCGGCAGAGGGAGGGGAGGGGGAGGGGAGGGGAGGGGGAGGAGGGAGGGGGAGGGGAGGGGGAGGGGAGGGGGAGGGTTCTCCAAAGGTCTTTAAAATGTCACTCCTAATGGCATCTATCAATCAAGTGGGATGTTGAGATGGGATGGGAGTATCGGGGAAAGAGTGAACCGAATGCTCTGTGGGCAGAGGAGGGGGAGAGGGGAGGGAGGGAGAGGATGGGGGGAGGGGAAATTAGAGAGCCGTAGAAAGACAGAGGGAGAGGCAGAATAGCCGAGTATTTGGTCAGAGAAGTGAAGTAGGCGGTTTCATTTTGGTTCTGTGTGTGTTATGAGCTGTGTCGTCCTGTGTCTGTCTGTCCGTTCGTTTGTCCGTGAGTTTATTGACGTAGAATCGTCTACCTTACCGATGTGATTGGGAAGGAAAAGTTTTTATTAGTGTATTACGTGGGAAATCGGCTAATTATTAAGCGGGTTGGTTGTGTTCTTGAAATATTTGTCCTACTTTACAGAATGGAAATGGGCTTATAGTTTTGTCGTTGTTTCCGTCTGTGTTATGTTTTTCTGTCTGTTTTTCCGTCCCCCTTATTAACTTTGAACCAATATACCGATTTTCTTTACAACTTGGCGGAAATCTCGTTCGTTTTCCATGAAATTGGCATCAAATTACTCGATGTATCGAATATCTACAGTATTGCGATGCAATATCACTCGTTTAACTGAACAATCATGCATAGAATATGAAATTCGCTCGCCAAACGTCATCTTAAGAGCTTGCGAGGTTCTTTTGTTGCTGTTTATTAGCCTTATTTCCAGAAAGGCTAATTTCCTTCATTGTTTCCGTCCGTCTGTCACCACTATTAACTTTTGAACCAATGGACCGATCTTCATGAAACTTGGTGGAAATCTCCCGCTAGTTGAGCCGAGCTCTCCCAAGGATACTTTACTGCGAAGATTGAAAGTCTAAGGTTCGATTCCAGGAACTATCCTTCCCGTTCGATTTTCACGGGAAATCTAAAATCCATTGCGCAGGGTAATGTTCTCTCGCACATTAAAACATCTTAGAATTGTAATATCGAAGCGGGAAATGTACCATTCTCCGAGGAAAGGAATTAAGATTGTGATTTTTATAGTCGAGTTTTGCTAATCGGTCGAATTTTTTCGAATTTCGCGTAAATACCGGAGTCATTTGCAGTTTTTATCGCTCACTACGAGAGTGTTGCCTTAGCAACGACGATTGTTTGACTCGGATTGGTTATAGTGTTATTTCTGCCTCGCAAATACGTGTCGTGGATTTAGTTTTTCGTTCGAACGTATTTGCAGCATTTCATAAAGGTAAATTATGACATTTTTGGAACACAAATTAGCAGTCATTTTAATACTACTAAAGCCAATATAAGTATTAAGTAAATGACTAAATGGAAAGCAGGCATCATAAGTATCACGATAGTGTTTTTAAAATTACCCAATATGGAAAAAGTATAATATTCCTAATATTGCAAAAATTAGCGATTGTTTTACTCCATAATTGTTCTATAAGGAAAAAACGAAAATCGGTCTCTAGGAGAAATCTTTTGATTTAAAGAAATATTTTCCATGATGAAATATCTCTCTGAAAAATTAATGTTCTTTCAAGGTGAGATGAAATGCTTGCAGTAAGCAAGCACCTTCTACTAGTATATATATATATATATATATATATATATATATATATATATATATATATACATATATATATTAACTAAAGGAAAAGAAAAGGTAGTGATGAGGGTGGCAACAAGGTGTTGAGGGAAGCCCGGCGGACACTCACCAAGTTGAGGACCAAGAAGCTGGCAGGCTGCTGGGGGCGTCGAAGAGACACGTAAAACACACGCAAGCTTATCGGGCCTATGCCCTTCTTCAGCGAAAGAGTAACGTAAAGTTATAAAGTTATATATATATAAAGTTATAAAGTTATATATATATATATATATATATATATATATATATATATATATATATATATAAGCATAACAGCTTACGGAAAAGGAAAGGTAAAATGGATATATGGATGTCAACAAGGTGTTGGGATGAGGAAACCCAGTGAACACTCACCAATCAGACGACTTCAGGTTGGCGAGGCCCGGGGATGTCGAAGCGACACACGTAAAAGAACATTAAAACACAGAAACATCACAAACGTAGAAGCTTTCGGAATTATTCCTTCATCAGCTACAGAGAGAGAACTGTGTTCTTTTACGTGTGTCGCTTCGACATCCCCGGGCCTCGCCAACCTGAAATCGTCTGATTGGTGAGTGTTCACTGGGTTTCCTCATCCCAACACCTTGTTGACATCCATTTATATATATATGTATATTTATATATATAAAGAGAGAGAGATATGCCAATAAATATAGAATGAGAATACAATACGTCATCGCCGTGAATTTCTAGGATTCGGAATGTCTTCCTCATCGGGAGAGATCGGCAAAAAAGACAAAAGAAGAGCGTAAAAAAATACACTCAATAAAATCCCCGAGGTTTAACATCGGGTTGCCATGCCAACCCTATTAAAATAGTGCGTATGAATTGACGATTATTGCAAAAATAAACGAAGGAAATGATTTCCATTTTTGATCCTTTCATTAGATACAGGAGGAGGGACGGGAGAAAATTTAATAACGAAAAAAAAAACAAAACGGCATCGGAAAAAAGCGCACGCGGTGATGCGCTGTTGATGACGTATGTGCCGGAGACAGTTGACGAACGGACGGCGATGGAATTAGGGGGCGAGAAAAAGATAAGAGGCGACATAGGGAATTTTATTCACGTGTTTTTTTTATTTTAAAAAAGTACCTTTCCCGCACGAGGATAAATGAACAGAAAACAGCTGAATAGCGAGCTGGCGCAATAGATCTCGTGTCTGTGGTTTAAATATTTTTTTTTGTTTTTTTTTTAACTTCTGATTCTTTCGCGTTTCGACCATATTTTTTCGACTTCTATAGTTTTTTGTCTGTTTATTTTTTTTTAACACGACTTCCCGTGCTATACGCGTTCTTTTACCGTCCCAGTTCGAGAATTTTTTCATCCCAAAAAAAAATCAGAAATATTACTTCGATTGCATCTTATTTCCAAATTTAGAATGTATTCTGTTTCGTTTTTTGGTATATTGTATTTATGTATTCGTTTTTATCCGAGTTTTTCGGGTATAACAACCATTAACGGCCCTGGCTAAAGATTATTCTAATAATTTTTCAGACAAAAAATATCTCTTTTCGTTTTTCTTTTGTTGCAATATTTCAACCGTGTTTTGTTCATCATTTTCGTTGATTTATTTTCACCCGAGATTTTCATGCATAAACAACTTCCTTTGCTGACTGAAGACTATATATATATATATATATATATATATATATATATATATATATATATATATAATAATCTACAGCATTTTGATCCCAAAAAAAAATGTTTTCGGTTTCCCAATGCTGCCAAAATTTCGACGCGCGTTCTGATTTATTTTATTTTATTATATTTTCGTTTATTCGCTTCGCAAACCGAAGATTACGATTAAATTATCGCAAAGTTTTTTTCCGATCTTCACTTATTATTGAAATATCGGCCGTGATTTTGTTATTTTTACCGCGTTTATTTATTTACTTTTTGCGTCGTCTTCTTCCTTGATTCGCCCTCGTCCTTTCGTCTCGGAATGGAAGCATTGTCGCCGATTTTATAACATCCTCCCATCCGAAAAACCTCAAAGTCGGATTTGTTTCCAGTCATTCATTTGTTTCGTGAACAACGTTCGATTTTTCGGCATTATTCTCCCCTCTCTCTCTCTCTCTCTCTCAACCTCCTCCCCCCCTCCCTCCTACCTTTTCATACCCTCCCGCTATCCGTTCTTCAAATGTTTCCGGGATAGCCCCCGATTCGTTCAGCTTCGCTTAATCGTTTTATATTTTTTCCCAAAAAAAAAACAAATGAATAAAGCAAAAAAAGAAGGTTGCGTTATTTTCGGGACTCGATTTTATTTTGTTTTTTTTTTAATTATTTTCGCGTGTATATTTTACGCGATTGTTTTGTTTTCGCGCGGGCGCGGTTTCGAGTTCTTTTGTTTTTTTTATTATTTCGTTGTTGCGGCCACAGATGGAGCGGGCGAGAGAGAAGAGTTTCACGGTTCATTTAGCAGCGTCAAACGATTTAGAGAAATGGTAGGAGAGAGAAACGGGTATCGATAAAATATATGTGTATATATATATATATATATATATATATATATATATATATATATATATATATATATACAGTGAACTCCCGATCCAACGTTTTTTGCCGGACCAAGGGAAATCGACTTTAGATGCGGAAAAACGTAAGGTGCGGAAATGGAGATAATGATATTCGCACATAATAGTACCTTGTCCGTTACATTTTAAATTATTGTACAGGACGCCCAAATGTCCTGTACTTCATCAACTGTCCCGTAAAATGCTGTATTTCATCAACTGTCCCATAAAATCCTGTATTTTCTGAAGTGAAAGTTTTTACAAATATATTATAATAAGAAAAACATCGCAAATAAATGACATGGTGGTGATGTCCGGGATTCTGCCTTCGGCTTCTTCAGGTCCGAAGTGACCTGAAGAAGCCGACTGGAACGCCGGCGAAATATTGTCCAGAAAATGGATCAACACGGCAGAATCTCGGAAATCACCACCATGTCAACAGCACGTCGTGGAAGCCTTCGTACTAATTTATCGCAAATAAATTTATATTTTCAATTGTATTCCAAATTCTCGCTCTCGTTCTTATTCTAATTAAAACACGAATATGTCAGTCTATAAAGGTAAGGGGATATTTTCTATACATTTCTGAACCATTCAGATAAAATCAAACGCACGCAGTACCATGGTAAGAATTGAATGATTAAAAAATGATAATTGAAATTTTCTCTTCTCACGTCTTTAAAAGGTAGAAGTGTTACCGTTACCGAATATGAAGATTCTACTACAGTTGTAACGAAGAAAACTACTCTAGATAAGTCATGAGAAAAGGTATTAGCAACTTACCTGGTTAACCTCCAATATCATACCCATAACAGGAACAAAATTAGCATGTGCACACAGCTGAATATCGAAGATCAAAACTAAATGGTGAATCCACAGCGTCAAAAGTAAGTCTTGTGCGCATGCGTCGATTGAATAAAATGTTTTTTTCCGGATGGATAAAATAAGGAAAACCAAGAGATTAAGACATTAAATTGTAAAAAATTGATTGGAGAGATTTTAAGGAAAAAATCTTTAAAAGTTTTTTAAAAATGCAAGGTACATACCATATCTGTTTAGGATATGTTATTTGAAGAAAAAAGATCACTACTAATTTTGAATGACAATTACAAATGAAAACCATACAAATATAAATGATAAAATTTAGTATTTTTTGAAAAAGTCGGATATTTTACTTTGTTGCTTTCTTTCATTTGAGTGAATACCATAGAGTCCCTTTTTAAGTTTATCAGTTCCTTCAAGAAGGTGTTCCGTCCCAATACAGGACCACAAATATCTCTTGATGGTAACCAAGCCCTCCAGAGCTTGTTTAAAGCTTGGTTGGTGGTTCAGTTTCGTTTACATCATCATCTTCACTTTCAGGACAGTCATCATGTTGTAAATCACAAATTTCACTCACTGTTAGTAAACCACATGTAGCAACATTATCATCAAAGGTCACAAACTCATCAAATGTCATTTCATTCAACTGCAACAGTTTCCAGTCATCATTATCGACTTCATGAAGAGCATCTTGTTCTTCATAGTCAGCAACGGCATCACGGAAGAACCCAGCTTTTCTAAAACAATTCTTTATCGTTTCAGTCTTAATGGCTTTCCAAGCTGATGCTATATAATGATGGCCTCTAAAACTGTCAATTTCAGTGTACTTTTGCTGGAATCCATAATTGCCAATGCTTTGGATACCAGCGCCTTTCTATACTGCTGTTTCAAGCTGTGTAAAATACCTAGATCCAATGGTTGCAAATGACTTGTGCAATTTGCTGGTAAAAAAATAACTTGAACATTCCGTAGATTGGCAGTATCTTGTGGATGAGCTGCACAACTATCCACAAACAGCAACACTTTTCTCGAGGTGGAACCCATTTTTGCATCAAACTCTTGCAAATACTCCATGAATAATTTTGATGCCATCCATGCCTTGGAGTTGTTTTTATACTTACATGGGAGTGCCCTCACATTCTTGAAGCATCGCGGTTTGGCGAATTTTCCAATCACAAGTGGTTGGAGTTTTTCGCTACCGTCTGCATTGCAGCACAGCAAAACTGTCAGTCGCTCCTTGCTTTTCTTCCCTCCATGGCAAACTTCTCCTCGAAAAGTTAAGGTTCAATCTGGTAACAAATTATAAAACAATCCTGTTTCATCGGCGTTAAATATATCGCATTGTGCACAGTTCTTTATTTTCTCGGGTTACTCTCCTGTCATCCAATGATTCACTGATGCAAGATCTACGTTTGCACTCTCTCCTGCAATGACTTTTTAAACCTATCAAACCATCCGCTGGATGCCGTAAAAGTAGGAAACCACAGTTGATTTGCGATTTGTATTGCCTTTTCACGCATTATAACACCGCTAATCGGGATGTTGGAAGCTCGAGCCTGCTGAAACCACTCGAGTAACAATGCTTCCACTCTTTCGTAAGGTGATGCTCGAGAGTTCTTCCTCCTTTTCGCAGCCACACCGCAGTCGTTTACAGCTTTGAGGATAGATGTTCGGTGAGCCATAATTGTGTTCAGCGATGTCACTGCCAGCCCTAATCGCCTTGCCATTTCAACACGTTTCAGATGTGGATTTCTATCTACTTCTTCGATTATTAATCTTTTTTCATCAAGAGATATAACCTTTCTTTTTGATGCCATTAGAAATATATGGGGTGGAGTACAAAAACTTTTTAACAGCACTGAGAGTAAAATTCTCTAAAATATTTAAAACTTCGTAAATTTACAGCTTTCAACTTACGAGGTGCAACTGTCACTAAAATAGAAATGACATAGAATGCACTGATTGTATTATGTCAATCAGACAAACGAGCAGAGTTCCAACGGTAGACGACTGAACTTGGCTTGTTGCGTACCGAAGACGACGGCTGATAAAGAACTGTCACTGAGAAAGTTTAGATGGTGGAGACTGAGAGTAGAGATGCTGCAATGTATGCAGACAAAGTTTGATGGTAATTTAATGAAAGTGAAATCTAGTAGACTCTGCATAGCCACATTTTTCTGTACATAGATTGTAACTAAATAGGGCATACTGGAAGCAAAATAAACACTTTTACTGACCTTATTGAGTTAATCGTAAACTATGTATAATACAAATTAACTTAATAGAGGTTGTGTTGCGTTTATGTACCTTTTCCAGTTCTCGTAATTTTCATTCTCACGTTATAAGCGGATGTAATTCTAGACGGGGAGTTGAAACTCGATACTTAGGATCCGGAAAAACGTTACAAACGATAAACTTTAGAAGCGGGAAAAGATATAATGGAAGTAAATGGAGCTCTAGCTGGGACCTCAAAATTTCGACTTAAGATGCGGAAAAACGTTAGAAGCGAAAACGTTAGAACGAGAGTTCACTGTATATATATAATAAAAGAGGTAGAAAGAATATACATACATACATACTATAAAAACGCCGCAAGAATTTCCACGCTTCCGTTCAACGGAATAGGAATAAGCTTGCGTTTTCTACCACCAGCACTGAACAGCTAAGGGGTAACTAACGTTAGAGGTAGGAGATGGAGGTAGCAAAAGCAAGCTGTGACCGAATGCGTCCTGGAATCGAACTTGGACCGTTTATATCACACGAAAGTCAACCGAAATCCTCTAAATCTGGAAGAACTGTTGCCATTTTGCAGTAATTCGACATTGTTGATCTGTATGTATATATATATATATATATATATATATATATATATATATATATATATATATATATATATATATATATATATATACTAGTAGTTGGTGCTTTCATTCTGCAAGCATATCATCTAAACATAAAAAAACATTCATTTTTCATATTTCGTCATTACAAATATTTTTTTTAATTCTAAATATTTCACCTCCGCAGGGGTTTTTGTTTTTCCCTTATGTAAAAATAATAGATAAAAACAATCCCCAAACTTTGCAATTTTAGGAATTTTATACTTTCTCCATTATGGGGTACTAATGCTACACATTTCTGCCAAATTTTAAAGTTGTAGCACTTCTAGGAGTGAAAATAATATTTTTCCAATTGTTAAAATTTTAAACATTTTTAACGGCCGCCGCAATGTGATTATGGAGAGACACAAATGTTTATTTGTGCAAATGCACTACTCTGTATATAACTTGAATATTTCAGCTTCCTAGCTCATCCCGTAATGTCTAAACAGTTACCTATTTGTTTAAATTTTAAGAATTTTTAACTGACAAAGCAATTAAAGAATCGAAATTTGCATAACCCCTATTTCATTTTTTTACATATCCTACATCTAAAAATAATTTCAGTTCCGTAGCACATTCGAAAATACATAAACCTTGAAAATTTCTTTAAACAATTGAAAATTTTTAGCGGCCGCATTGTTGCACTTTTTCAAGATTTTCGTTTTTTCTATTCGGTTTTGCACAAAATGCTATCTAGGAAAAAGATTTAGAATCTCCAGCTCATCTGGAAGTGCCTAAACATTAGTACTTATCCTCGTATATGTTATATCCTCCTCCTCCTCTGTAAGAAACGTTTATATATATATATATATATATATATATATATATATATATATATATATATATATATATATAAATGTGTTTTGAAAAACTTCCACATTTTTATCAATAGCGTGAGTTAATATATGCAAAATATTCACAAAAATTCCAAATAATCACAATTTTAGCTGCCTGCCAAGGCAAGATTAATATGATTAATGTTATAAATGTAACATTAAAATTAGTATTTATGTAAAATTATAGAATGACATTATTTCACGGCGGAATTTATCTTTCTACGAACCATCGCTTCATCTCTGCAATATTTAAAATGCCCATTTTAATACGTTCCTGCTTTCATTACCTTCAAATAAATCCTTATATAATAATTCTCAAATGTGCGTCCGTCTGACTGGCCCGGTATTTTCGGAAATTTCCCAATGGAATTAAGGGCTGAAACTTTCACAATCGTTAAGCCCTCATGAGGAGGTCCCAAGAAAAGTCAAACATCCCGGAAAATGTCCAGGATTCGACTCCGGGAGACGATTATATTTTCCCATAAGTTTACGTGGGATTTTCGATTTTTCAAGGTGTAAGGTTTATTTCATTCAGTCATTAAAATATGTAAATATGGACCGAATTTCTCCGTTTTTGTTTTATTCGTCGGCTAAAACTATAAAATATCTTATTTTTGCGATGTTTAGATGTTAGACGGAAGAATTTCTCAGAAACACGAATTTCTTTTCGACATTTTATGGCTTTTTCGTACTCTTTCCGGGTGTTGTCAAGGCGAACCTCATTGCTGCCTCCGATTGAATTAGCGTCTATTAAGCCTTCAAATAGACAAAACAAATGCGTTATTCGCTTCGCGCAATGTCAAACTTAATAGATTTCAACGTTAATAATTGAAGAATATCATTTTTCAGTAAACATACGAAGAGGAAGAATAACGGAGCCAAAGAATGGCAAATCAAGTCGTGTATATTTATGCCAGAATGTAATAAATTTCAAGCGCTACATTTTCTGGGAGAATTCAAATTACTGTCGGGAATTTATTAATTAATCAAACAATTATATTTACTCGGAAGGTATAATAATCAGACACACACGCACGCCTCAGGAGTCATGTTTTAAATCACACTGACAAAGTCCCGTTGGCGTTCAACGGGTATATTTCGACAGTGAAAATTATAAAGTGTCTTATAACCGAAGAATATTATTTTTCAAGTCGGATAACCCGGGCCCACGACTAAGGATTCGGGCACGTCACCGAACCCAACCCAACATAACCCAACCCAACATAACCCAACCCAACCCAACCCAACCCAGCCCAACCCAACCCAACCCAACCCAACCCAACATAACCCAACCCAACCCAACATAACCCAATCCAACCCAACCCAACCCAACATAACCCAACCCAACATAACCCAACCCAACCCAACCCAACCCAACATAACCCAACCCAATCCAACCCAACCCAACCCAACCCAACATAACCCAACCCAACATAACCCAACCCAACCCAACCCAACATAACCCAACCCAACCCAGCCCAACCCAACCCAACCCAACCCAACCCAACATAACCCAACCCAACATAACCCAACCCAACATAACCCAACCCAACCCAACCCAACCCAACATAACCCAACCCAACATAACCCAACCCAACCCAACCCAACATAACCCAACCCAACATAACCCAACCCAACCCAACCCAACCCAACCCAACATAACCCAACCCAACATAACCCAACCCAACATAACCCAATCCAACCCAACCCAACCCAACATAACCCAACCCAACATAACCCAACCCAACCCAACCCAACCCAACATAACCCAACCCAACATAACCCAACCCAACCCAACCCAACATAACCCAACCCAACCCAGCCCAACCCAACCCAACCCAACCCAACATAACCCAACCCAACATAACCCAACCCAACATAACCCAATCCAACCCAACCCAACCCAACATAACCCAACCCAACATAACCCAACCCAACCCAACATAACCCAACCCAACATAACCCAACCCAACCCAACCCAACCCAACATAACCCAACCCAACATAACCCAACCCAACCCAACCCAACCCAACATAACCCAACCCAACATAACCCAACCCAACCCAACCCAACCCAACCCAGCCCAACACAACCCAACCCAACCCAGCTCAACCCAGCCAAACCCAACCCAACCCAACCCATGCTTAATAAGGACTGTGCAATGGAGCCTATTAATTTCTATATACTGTGTTTTTGCGAATTTTCGACGCTGATTTATCGGACCCAAGGTTCCAATTCGCAGAAACAAACCCGAGACAAGAATCTCCTCATATTCATCAAAATCCGTTACTCCTAGTTGTTGAATTACAATTGGTGTTCTCGGAAAACGGCCATTCCGCCGACAAAAATTCAAAGGAAAAAGAAAAACACTGTTTATTTGACAAATTCTACGAGTTTTTTTCAAAAGACTTTTTCGGCGTTACTAGGGATACGGGAAAAAAGTATCGATACTTTACTCACATCGGTAATTTCCTTTCGATGCCAAATACTTCTGTATTCGATTCTTTTCTTCCGATTTTCTAGTGATGTCGGTACTTTCGGCCCGATACTTTTGCGGTATCGATACTTTTCATTCGATATATCATGTGAGTAAGGTATCGATACTTTCGTTTCGATTCCGTATCCCTGGGTGTTACTAATATTTCTACGAGAAACAAAGTTTGTTTTTTTTTTCGCCGGTAATCTGGCACCCATGGTTCAATTATGCGGTACATTTACATCCTCTTTCCGCACGAGTGCTAGATATCAAATTCGGCGAAAATCCGTTAGGTAGAAGCCGAAAAGGACATGCTTGGTGACGGACAGACAGACTTAAGCTTAACAGTTGCTAAGGAAACGCGCTCCGAGCGCTTTCCTTTTACGCCGTCTTTTGTTCCGGCAAAAGCAACGAAAACGGCCAAGACGCCGAACCAACCAACCCAACCCCCCTCCTCAAGGGTTGGTTCGTTCGTCACTTTTTTTGTCGCCTTCATTTGTTCCCCGATTCTCACTTTTTGCGAGAAAAAATCGAAAGATGGCGGGGTTTTCTTTTTCTGTATCTTCCTTCCCCGCGCGACTGATGTATCTTTAAAAAAAAAAAAGCTGGATTCCTTTGAAGATGGCCGCGTTTCAAAAAAAAAACAAAGATTTTTAAAAGCGTGTTTTTTTCTCTTAAATTTAAAAATATCACCGCCCCTCCCCAAATAAAAAAGACTGTCCTGTGACTGCGGGGAATCCCGATCTCCTTTTGTCTTTCCGGACGTCATTTGTTTTTCCTTCCTCCTCAATCCTGTACACGCGTCTTTTTCCACGCCCCAATCTCTTCTCTTCTCCCCCCTTTTCTTGTTAAGATAAAAAAATAACGCGAAGCTCCCTAACTCCATCTGTCGGCTTTCCGAGAAAACAAAAAATATATATATATATATATATAAATGCATGACCGCGTAATTATTCGTTACGTCTTTAAGTACGATCATCATCCTTTTTGATTCTCGTTTGTTTCCTTTATATATATATATATATATATATATATATATATATATATCCCCTTGCTTCTCTGCTTAACGGATGAGGCGTTGCTCTTTTGTTCTCCAAGATTTCGCTAATATTAATTCGTCTAAAAAGAATCACAATTCGAGAAGAGCATTTCTTTGATTTTTCGAAAATATATTTCTTAATTATATATATATATATGTGTGTGTGTGTGTGTGTATGTACGTGTGTATAAACGTATGTTCATATATATCTCTATATATGTGTGTGTGTGTGTGTGAATATTAATGTAGGTAAAATCTTTGAACAATGGTATTCAGGGAACATACATACATACAAACATACATATATATATAATATATATGTGTGTGTGTGTGTGTGTACGTTTGTATAAACGTATGTACATATATATCTCTATATATGTGTTTGTGTGAATATTAATATAGGTAAAATATTTCAACAATGGTATCCAGGGAACTGTCATTACGTCACAAATTCCAATATGGCACCCATCCGTAAGTTATATCTCCACAGGATAGAAATTCGGACGGGTAGAACAAAGGAAAATTAAAAAAAATACACTTAATACTTGACACCCCTCAATTTAATCGCCATTTTGTATATTTTTTAAAAGGAAAAAAAATCATAACAATAGAACCATCCCCCCCCCCCGATCCAATTTCTGACGTGATTCGCGCGTGTCCGCGCGGCACTCGCATTGCGCGGGTTCACATGACGCGGATTCTCTCTCCGCAACGCGGTCTCTGTCTTTTACGCGAACGATTCAGATGACGCGGAATAGATTCGTGGCCTTTTCGCATAATTTCTCGTATTTTATTTTATAAATTCTCGAAACGGCGAAGAAGACGCTCTTCTTTTGTCGCCTGACGTCAAAAGGAGAAGAATTGCGGAATGCTTTATTTTTTTTCCGGAGACATATTTCCCTTTTCTCTTTTCCAAACCGAAAAAATTACTGTAGGCGCCCTTACCTTACCCCCCCCCCCCCCTCGCTCCCCGTCTATTCTGCGCGACGCTCAATTTTTTCTTTCTACGTAAGGAAAAGATTCGCGAGGGGGGGGGGGAAATTGAATAAAATATTTCGCTCGTTTTTTGTTTCGTTATTTTTTTGTTTGTCCGCGGATGTATTATCCAACGCCTTGACTACTTCGATAAGAACGCGCCTTGATACTGTTCCCCGGAGAAGCGTTATAAAAAAAAACAATCTTAATGATTTCGCGTGTCCTTTGTTTTATCCCCCCCAATCCCCGACACGCAAATCAAATGGAGCCGACGCAGCGAAAAACAAATGCCAAACGTAATTTTCCAAACGCAACTTATGACACGCACTTTCCACCTAATTACATCAACAAAATTAGTGCGAATTCGCTAATTTTCTAGAATCTAGATGTTCAGACATTTGTATCCTCCAATAACTTAATATATTCTTGAAGGTTGCATAGCAAAGAATCTATTATTGACTGTATTACTAGACTATACCGAATCCGAGGCTAACAACGGTCGTTGCTGTGGCAACACACTCTCGTGATGAGCGATAAAAACTGCAAAAGCGCCGGTATTTACGAGAAATTCGAGAAAATACGATAGTTAAGCAAAATTCTACGATAAAAATTAGAATTTTCATTCCTTTCCTCGGAGGATAGTAGAAATCCCGCTCCGACATTACAATTCTAAGATATTTTAAGGCGCAAGAGAATGTTTACCCCGCGCGATGGATTTCGCAGATTTCCCACGTAAATCAAACGGTAAGGATAGTGCTCCTGGAATCGAACCTAGGACTTCTCAATCTTCGCAACTACAACTATCCTCGGGAGCTCGGCTAAGGATACGGGGAAAGTATCGATACTTCGATACTTCGATTTTCTAGTGACATCGGTACTTTCGGTTCGATACCTTTGTGGTATCGATACTTTTCATTCACTATGTCATATGAGTAAGGTATCGACGCTTTCGTTTTGATTTCGTATCCTTAGTAGGGATACGGGAAAAGTATCGGTACTTCACTCACATCGGTAATTTCCTTTCGATACCAAGTACTTTTGTACTCGATT
>CM054119.1:16209018-16236518 GCA_028673005.1 Tanypteryx hageni | reverse complement strand
CAAAAACGAACCAGCGTGTGAGACATCTAGCGGCACATCAAGAAACTAAAAAAAAAGGGGAAAAAACCGGAAAAATCGCGGAAATATGTAGGGAATAAAAAAATGCGAGAGAGAAACAGATGAAGGCGGCTTTGGCGTGTGGAAGGAGAAAATTAAAACGCCCCTCGGCGACAGATTGGTAGGGAAACAAGAGACAGTCGACATCCGCAAGGAACTGCGGGAAGAGAAAGAGGGAATAAAAAATTACACGCAAATAAATATATAAGAATCAGGATTAATGTTCTTGTGTGTGACTATATATATATATATATATATATATATATATATATATATATATATATATATATATATATATATACACATATACGCAGCCAATATTTCTTTGAGAAATCAGGTGAGTTAAGAAAAGACGATAATTTCTGGATTATCCGGACGTTTGACAACATTTAATCGATATCCGGCATTTTTCACACGCATGTGTAAAACAGATGAAGCTAGAATTGCGCGGATGTCCCTAAAAACGGACGGAAAAAGCGGCAGAGTTAAATTAATGATGAAATTCTCGATTGAAAGAAAAATACGTTCATGAAAATGTTAATTTTAGATTTCATTTGAAGTAAAGCGTTGACGAACACAATATTCACAATGAATTTATGTGTAAACCTGATGAAGAATGATTTCGTTTTTCAATTTATTATTAAGACCACGTCGGGCCTTCGATTTTAATGCTCTAAATGACATTTAAGCGAACTTCTTGTCGATACCGTAGAAAAATGCTTCTTTTAAGACGTTTGCAATCGAACTGTCGACGTCGTTCGATCGTTGTAGAAATCGAACCATCGATCTCGTTCGATAAATGTGGAAATCGAATTCTCGATGTCGTTCGATAAGTATCTGAATCGAATTCTCGGTTTTTTTTTCGATTAGTATCGAAATCGGATCTACGGTGAAAGGAATGCTTCGGTTTGTAATGAGACGATTTCCCTTCTTTAGCGAAGGACGTCCGTTGGTGTGAGAAAATCGACATTTTCTTTGGACAAATTATTCGGTCATTAAATTGGTTTTTTAAAAAATTATTAATTATATAACTATTAATTTTGTAAGACGAGTTTAAAACCTGATTTTTAAATTATTTTTTTTTCCGATCCAAACACATCAAACTAACAAGTTTCTTATTTGAATTAAAAGATACAATTTATTTTTGTACAAACATACGCCGCCATTTTGAACCTCATTTACCCGTTCGCAGGGATACGGAAAAAGTATCGGTACTTTACTCACATCGGTAATTTCCTTTCGATACCAAGTACTTTTGTACTCGATTCTTTTCTTTCGATTTTCCTAGTGACATCGGTACTTTCGGCCCGATACTTTTGTGGCATCGATACTTTTCATTCGATACATCATATGGTTACGGTATCGATACTTTGGTTTCGATATCGTATCCCTGCCCGTTCGTTAAATAAACACGCGAAAACAGAATAAATTTTTTCGCTAAACATTCGCGCAGACAACACTTTACACTCTGTTAAAAGAGCCGCATTGTTGCGATAGGGGGTGAATCTATCGTAGCTCAGTAATCGAACTCGGATCCTCAGGGTCTTATGTCCTTGTATATCGTTCTCGGCGTCGTCGTTTCCATTTTTGTCGTACAGATGTCTCTGATCACAAGCTTTTCATATTTATCCCGCGAGGAATTAATCTCGATTTATCCCCGAACGTTTTTAATTCGATTCGAACCCGGTACCGTCCCGTCAAAAAGTTTTCGCGCGTTTCCTTTGAGTCGCGCCACGCGATCGGCCGTTGTTTTTCCTCGGTGACGTCACTCCCCGGACGGATTAGCGAGAATTCCGCGATTCTTTTGTCACGTTCGGAAAACAAATGCTTTTTACGCCTTCGGAACGCGCGTAACGCCTCGGAAAGGTTGTTTAATATTTTTTTTTGTCCCGTGTGTTGCGATGGTCTCGCAAATCGCGAGATATTTCGGAAAACTTTTCATGTTAATGTTCGCAGCCGCCGGGAAATATTGAACGAGCTGAATAGTCGACGGGAATTACAGATGTTTATTTAATGTAACAATGCGGCATTGAAAGAACGAGGTGTAATCTTCTGTCAATATGAAAGAAAGTTTACTGTCACGTTCTCAATAAGAGCCTCTGGTGGCGAACTCGGCCAACTTTATGATGAAACGTTGTGATAACTAGAACTACCAAATTAATTCTTTATAAATGCAAAAATTAACAGCAAAATTGACGCATAGATTTGACGTCACCCGTAGAAACCGGCAAAAAAAAACACGAATGGGTTTCTAAAAAAACGATATATATACTAGTAGAAGGTGCTTGCATACTGCAAGCATTTCATCTCACCTTGAAAAAACATTAATTTTATAGAGAGATATTTCATCGTGGGAAATATTTCTTAAATTCAAAAGATTTCTCCTGGGGACCGATTTTCGTTTTTCCTTATGGAACATTAATGGAGTAAAACAATCTCTAATTTTTGCAATATTAGGAATATTATACTTTTTCCATATTGGGTAATTTTAAAAACACTATCATGATACTTATGATGCCTGCTTACCATTTAATCATTTACTTAATACTTATATTGGCTTTAATAGTATTAAAATGACTGCTAATTTGTGTTCCAAAAATGTCATAATTTACCTTTATGAAATGCTGCAAATACGTTCGAACGAAAAACTAAATCCACGACACGTATTTGCGAGGCAGAAATAACACTATACCCAATCCGAGTCAAACAATCGTCGTTGCTATGGCAACACCCTCGTAATGAGTGCAACAATGCGGCCGCTAAAAATTCGCAATTGTTTAAACAAATTGTCATAGTTTATGTATTTCCGCATATGCTACGGAGTTGAAATTTTTTTTATAAGTAGAATTTATAAAAAAACGAAATAGGTAAAATAAAAATTTTGATATTTTAATTTTTTTGGCAGTTAAAAATTCTTAAAGTTTAAACAAATAGATAACTGTTTAGGTACTACGGGATGAGCTAGGAAGCTAAAATTTTCATATTATTTACAGAGTAGTGAATTTGCACGAGGAAACATTTCAATTTTACCATATATGAATTGCGTCGGCCGTTAAAAATTATTTAAATTTAAACAATTAGAAAAATATTATTTTACTTCTAGGAGTGCTTCAACTTTAAAATTTGGCTAAAATGTGTAGCATTAGTACTCCATAATGAAGATAGTGTATAATTTTTAAAATTGCAACATTTGGGGATTGTTTTAAACTATTATTTTCACATGTGGGAAAAACGAAAATCGCTGCGGAGGTGAAATATTTAGAATTAAAAGACTATTTTTAATGATGAAATGTCTTTCTGAAAAATTAATGTTTTTTCAAGGTGAAATGAAATGCTTGCAGTATGCAAGCACCAACTACTAGTATTATGTTATATCCTCCCTTGTAAGAGTCGTCGATATATAATGATAAGAGTATACCTCTTTTAAGACTGAGTTTTGTTGCCCTTTTTCAAGATTTTCGTTTTTTCTGGTCGGTTTTGCTCAATATACTACCCATGGAAAAAATTTCGAGTCTCCAACTCTTCCGGAAGTGCCTAAACAATAGTATCCTCCTATACGTTATATATTATGTTATATCCTCCCTTGTAAGAGTCGTCGATATATAATGATAAGAGTATACCTCTTTTAAGACTGAGTTTTGTTTAAGATTCCCAGTCATACGAGGAAAAACCTTTTGACTATTTCATTTACGCAGGAATTTTAATTTGCATTTCAACGCGATGATTTCGTAAAAGTACATATTCCCGCCATTTTCCGTCTGTGACAAAAAAACATCCTCCATATTGCCTCTAAGATTCGAAGTTGCTAAACAAACGGTAAATTCACTAAGGTGACTATAACTAGGCGAGAGAGCTTCTTTTGAAGGAATAAAAATGAACATCGATAATTGATTGATAACATAGGGCGGGGACGCTGGAATTTCATCAAGGAATCCCCTTCCCCAAAAAAAATACGCGGGGGAAAAAAAAAACAATTGAAGACGACGCAGCGCGTGTCACCTTATGGTCTCCAAAAAATAAAAAATAAAACAAAAAAAATCCGTCTTCGCTTTTCGCCTTTCAAATGTTTCGCCTCCTTTCTTCCTCGAAAAGATATTAACCGCTGTATATATATATATATATATATATATATATATATATATATATATATATATATATATATATATATATATATAATACGCATAACAGACGTTTCGTATTATAAAAAACGTATTATTTTCTTCTTCATCTTCCGCAGAACACGGAAAACGACATCAAAAAGACAAAACGGCGGCGAAAATTCGGATTAATTCTTCCGCGGCTAAACAGCAGCAGAAAAAAATCGAAAAACAAATGAAGAGGAACGTGCGGGAGACGTAAAACCGATATGTACGCGAGACGTATTTTATTTTTTTCCTCTTCCAAAAATCATCATCGAACTGTTCCGCCTTTATATTCTTAAGGAACTTTTTTTAAATATATAACAAGAAAATTGCGAGAGAGAAGTAAAGTAGAATTTCTTATTGTAATTCCCTACATTATGTCATCAAGCGATTGGAATTGATCGATTATAGTTGATCAACTCAAAGACAGAGAGAATTGAAGTCGACTTTCTTATTGTAATTCCCTACATTACGTCATCAAGCGATTGGAATTGATCGATTATAGTTGATCAACTCAAAGACATAGAGAGAAGTGAAGTTGACTTTATTATTGTAATTCCCCACATTGCGTCATCAAGCGATTGGGATTGATCAATTATAGTTGATCAACTCAGTCGATCAACTAGGTTGAGAGTGGTTTATTAAAACAGTTCAACTCAAATTAAGACCTTATTGTTCGATTTTCTTTACACCGGTTACTCTTACAATAATAATCTGATGTGATCAACAGACGCCTTTCCCCATGCCTGCAATATTTCTAAAAAATTCCAAATACCTACGTTAAATGATAATAAATATATTAAGGAATGCCGTGGCCTTCTAATATAGAATATAGCATTGAAGTTTCAATAATTAATAAAAGAAATTGGAGCGTTACTAAGATGTAACTAAGCGACAGTTGTTAACAAGGTCGTCGGTAGGTGGCGTGGTGTTGGCAGGTAAATATATAAGTTATCTCTTAAACAATAGATTATATAGAAAAATGTTTCAAACAAAGGTTGTACAAAATAAAATTTCCTACAACTTTTATTCCAATGCATTTTTATATTTATCAAATATTAAAGCAAATATTTTAAAATAACGGATAAGTGACAAGAGTAAACACCCACTTCCGCTTGACCGATTCTTACCAAAAACTAATCAGTTCTTTTGACCTTTATAAAAATGTTAAATATAAAATTTCGCGTTGACCTGATTAATAGTTTTTGAGTTAGCGTTCCAATCAAACTAACCAATTGATTAGGGTTTTTATTAATAGTTTAATGAATTTATTGACGTGTTTAATTCAATTATGCTACCCCATCCGGGTCTGACTAAATATGTGTTAGCAATATCACGCAGTAGCTTTGACTTCACTTACTAATGTTAGGTACAGATATTTCATTCATTATTATTATTTACTATTATTATTTATTATTATTATTTCTCTTCATTTTGAGAAAATGCATCTTTCCGGCGTTTTTTTATAAAAATACTATTATTATAATACTTTCATAACTGCGAAATATCCGCCAGGGATGTATCCCATACTTTTATTACTGTTCTTATGGGAGAAAATGTTTCGCTATGCGTTCTTTCGTTGTAAGCCGCAGTTTTCACGAACTCATCCCCGACGTTATAGCGAGGTATCACTCCACTTAGCTAGTTCCACAAGTTTGATTTGAAAACTATTTTGATACGACCAATACTTTTACGAGATATGACTGAAATTTCATTTTTTTGTCGCCGGTAAAGTGGTACCCCTGTAATTCATTTAACGTGATTTTCTTATTGCCTTTGACTGCAAGTCATTAATAGAATAGAATAACCGAGAACGAACACGCGGACAGACGGACGGACAGGCAGAAGGCAACGAAATTGCCAATAGCTGCGGGAATCGTCAAAAGAAACTCCATAAAAATCTTTGCGCATGCGTCCGAAATCACGTGACACAAAGCAATCTCTCTCTCTCTCTCTCGCGCATATAACGTATTACGACTAAACGTGACTTCCATTCTTCGCTGTGTTTTCAGGAATCTTCGCTTCCAGCTAATTCTCTTGAGTCATGTCCAGGAAAACCATCCTTATTTTTTTATATATACACCGTACAGATCAATCAACGCTAACAACCGGAAGTGACGCATGCGCAAATAAGGTCAAGCCAATGGAGGAAAAGGCAAAGATTTCCTCCTACTCTGGACGACGGCGGATATTCGCGCTTCGACTGTTTGGCGATGAATATAGACGACAGTAATAATATCCTACTCCCGTGTTTTTGTCCTGGTCTTGCTGTTTGCTGTGGCAACGACAACAAACAAGCCATGGAAACCTAGATCATCATTTGTTTAATACAAATAAGCGAATTAATTGATGTGTTTTGTCATTCGGGTGAAATAAAAGAGAAATTAAAGCATTATTATTAGATATTTGTTATTTGTATTTCAGTATTTAATTTAACCCACCGCGAAGTTGAAATTTTTTAAAAATTACGTTGATTTATGCGCGTTTAAATTATTTATTATGTGTGTAGTTGAAACTGTGCTGATTTATATGCATACTTTCTTTTGTTTTAAGCTTCCATCCGTGTCAATTTACTGTTTCTCTCGTCTCGTGAAACTCAGCAGGTGCTAGAAGGTAAATCAAGCGCAGTTGCGATAGTATAAACTTTCTTTCTCTCTGAAAGCACGCAGGATCCATTTAGGGTATTTGTTGTAGCAACGAAAATAAACAAACCCTTAGAAACCTCATTCTGCGTAATTGGTCGATGTGTTTTAACATTCGGAAAATAAATGGACGATGACAAGCATCTGAAAATCGAATCGGAAAATAAGATTTGGATAAAAAAATCTGATGTGGTCACCACGTGACTTTCTCCATATCTGTCATATTTCTAAAAATTCCAAATAGGTTACATAATAATAAATATTTTAAGAAACTGCGAGAAAATTTTTTAGACTTTACAGAGAACAGAAATAAACTCAGAACCACATCCTATTGATATCGGATATAGCCACACAAAGCTCCGACAATTAAGAAAAGAAAAAAGAGCGTTACTAAGGCGTAACTAAGCGTCAATTGTTAACAAAAATCCTCGGCAGGTGGCGTGACGGTGGCAGCTAAAAATATAAGGTATCTCTTAAACAATGCATTTATATGGAAAAATATTTCAAACAGAGATTGTAGAAAATTAAATTTCCTACAACGTTTATTTCAGTACAGTTTTACATTTATCATATATTAAAGCAAATACTGCGAGAAAATTTTCGACTTTACAGAGAACAGAAATAAACTCAGAACCACATCCTATTGATATTGGATATAGCCACACAAAGCTCCGACAATTAAGAAAAGAAAAAAGAGCGTTACTAAGGCGTAACTAAGCGTCAATTGTTAACAAAAATCCTCGGCAGGTGGCGTGACGGTGGCAGCTAAAAATATAAGGTATCTCTTAAACAATGCATTTATATGGAAAAATATTTCAAACAGAGATTGTAGAAAATTAAATTTCCTACAACGTTTATTCCAGTACAGTTTTACATTTATCATATATTAAAGCAAATATTTCAAAATAACGGATGTGACCCTGGAGAGAGTACTCCAACGCATTTTGAAATGCTGTCAATTCGTGAGTTTTTCTTCGTGTGCATTGTTCCTTAAAATGTAACCTATGAGTATAAATATTGCCTGAGTTGTCGAATAAGTCGTTTGCATCGTCTTGGCCATTGTTCTTGAGGAGATTTGAACGATCGCAAACCATAAAACAGCTGAACAACGCGAGTAGATTATATATCTGTCTCTTTATAGTACCAAGAAGTCCAAACCAGGACAAATGCCGGCTACTTTCCCAAAGATGACGTCCCGAATTCGTCACTTAGATTGGCAGGAAATGTTTCAGCCTGTGCTAGTCATTCCAAAGGAATTCTCACGCCGTAAATACCATTCGTAATTCATGGTTTATCAACGAAAGAGAAGAATTGGAAAAAACGAATTTAACAAAAACGAGTTTAATGAATGTCATTGTTTTATACGTTAATATGTATGGATCAACCGACCATTGTTCGTCAATAATCGCCTCTATGGAAACGAACCGATAAATGCTATTTAAAACTTAAAAACTCTATGTTTTAGTAGAAATTCAAGGTCTCCATGGAAACAAACCGATAAATGCCATTTGAAACTCAAAAACTGTATGTTTCAGTAGAAATTCAAGAAGATAGGATCACAATTATCAAAATTCGGTGATAAGAATTAGAATCCACATCCTTTTTACCCTTAGAACAGTAGATACATGCCTCGCTCCGATATCCCGAAAGTTGTCAGTAGGGAGGACACACACACACACAGAGACAGCACCATTTCATGAGGCTTTGTATCCTTTTTGGAAACCAGCTTTGAAAATGTCTTCCCTACCCCTGAGTTGGTGCATCAACAAACATATTTAAGTATTTTAGCATAGTCAATTGATAAAAATATAAAAAGGATACCAGGAAAATAATATTTTCCCCGTTTTATTTCATAATTGGCAGTAAATAGCCGAAAAATCCGACAATATTTAAACCGTTCCCAAAATCGAATTGAGCGGTTGTGATATTCGCGCAATGGAGGAAACGAGATTCGAAAAGACGAGGGATGGGAAAGAGAGAGGGCGCGAGAAAGAGGAAGGGAGAGTTAAAAGAGGAAGGAAGAAGGAGTGGAAGGGAGAGAGGAACGAGGAGATGAATACAGAGTGAACAAGATGATCCAATCAGAACTTGCAGCGCCTACTTTCCATTTAACCATTTATTTAATACTTAATATTGGCTTCAATTGTGTTCCCATAATTTAGCTTTACAAAATACCACAAATACATTCTAGCAGAAATATTAAAATTGATCACGCGTATTCGTGCTGCAAAAATAACGCGTGTACGTATTAGAATACTAGTAGTTGGTGCTTGCATACTGCAAGCATTTCATATCACCTTGAAAAACATTCATTTTTCAGACAGACATTTCATCATTACAAATGTTATTTTAATTCTAAATATTTCACCTCCGCAGCGATTTTCGTTTTCCCCAAATGTAAAAATAACAGTTTTAAACAATCCCCAAATGTTGCAATTTAAAAATCTTAAAACTTTCTCCATTATGGGGTACTAATCCTACACAATTTAGCAAAATTTTAAAGTTGTAGCACTTCTAGAAGTCAAATAATATTTTCTAATTGTTAAAATTTAAATAATTTTTAACGGCCGCCAAAATTCATGTATGGTAAAATTGAAATGTTTTTTGTGCTAGTTTACTACTTTGTACATAACTTGAAAATTTCAGCTCCATAGCTCATCCCGTAATGTCTAAACAGTTATCTATTTGTTTAAACTTTAAGAATTTTTAACTGCCAAACAAATTAAAATATCAAAATTTGTATAATCCCGATTTCGTTTTTTTTATGAATTCTACTTATAAAAAAATTTCAACTCCGTAGCACATGCGGAAGCACATAAACCATGAAAATTTGTTTAAACAATTGCGAATTTTTAGCGGTCGCATTGTTGCACTTTTTCAAGATTTTCGTTTTTTCTAGTCGGTTTTGCACAAAATCCTATCTATGAAAAAAATTTCGAATCTCCAGTTCATCTGGAAGTGCCTAAATATTAGTATCCTCCTATATGTTATATGTTGTTATATCCTCCTCTGTAAGAGTCGTCGATATATAATGATGTATACCGAATCCGAGCCCAACAATACTCGTTGCTATGGCAACACTTTCGTAATGAGTGATTAAAAACTGCAAAATCGCCAGTGTTTACGCGAAATTCTAAGAAATACTATCAATAAGCAAAATTCCACGATATAAATTAGAATCTTTATTCCTTTCCTCGGAGAACAGTACAAAACTCGCTCCGATATTACAATTCTAAGATATTTTAACGTGCGAGAGAAAATTACCCTGCCCGATGGATTTTGAGATTTCCTACGTAAATCAAATGGGAAGGATATAGTTCCTTGGAATCGAACCCGGGACTTTTAAATCTCCGCTACAAAAACTATCCTTTGGGAGAGCTTGGCCCAAGTAGCGAGAGATTTCCACCAAGAGTCGTGAAAATCGGTCTATTGGTGAATAGTTAATAGGGGGACGGACATACGGACAGACAGACACAACCACTAGACTATAAGCCTATTTCCATTCTGGAAAGTAGGCCAAAATGAGAGGTAAGTGAAGGGGGACGCGAAGAGATTGATAGATTGATTGGCGCGGTCTTTACTTGCGGCGAGATTGAGACGAAGAAGAGAATAGAGGGAGAGGAAGAGAGAAAAAAAAGAAGGAGAAAAAATAGAGAAAGAGAGAAGAGGGAGAGAGAGAGGGACGTGGGACAGAGATGGGGGGGAGATAGAGCAGGAGAGAGAAAGTAGAAGAGAAGAGAGAGAGAGAAAGTAAGAAAGAGAAGGCGAGAGAAAGAAGAGGAAAAGAAAGAGAAGAATAGAAGAAGAGTAAGAGACAAGACAGAAAGTAGCGAAAGAAAGACAAGAGAAGAAGAATGGATAGGAAGAGAAAGGGAGAAAGGGAGAGATGGAGAGCGGAAGAGAAAGACAGAAAGGAAAAGGAAGGAATGGAAAGATGGAAAGTAAGGCAGTAAGAGAAAGTAAGAGAGGAAGATAGATAGGAAGATAAAGAGAGAAAGGAAAAAATTAAGAGAAAGAGAGACTGTAAGAGGTAAACAGAGATTAAGAGAGAGAAAGTAAGAGCTCATGGGAGCTGAAGAGAAAGAGAGGAAGTAAGAGGAAGACAGAAAAAAGACAGAGAAAGGGAGGAAATAAAGAGAGAATAATGCAGGAAGACGAAAAGAGAGAGTAAGAGAGGAAGAGGGAGGAAGATGAAGAGAAGAAAGAGAGAAAGATAAGAGAAGAGAGAGGAAGAGAAAGAGGGGAAGAGAGAGAAAGATAAAAGGAGGAAAAGAGGAATATAAAGAGAGGAAGAGGAAGAGAGGAAGATAAAGATAGTAAGAGAGGAAGATAAAGATAGAAAGAGAGAAAGATAAAGATAGGAAGAGAGGAAGAAAAAGATAGGAAGAGAGGAAAATAAAGGGAGGAAGAGAGGAGGATAAAGAGGAAGAGAGAGGAAGATAAGGTGAGGAAGAGAGGGGAAGATAAAGAGAGGAAGATAAAGATAGGAAGAGAGGAAGATAAAGATAGAAAGAGAGGAAGATAAAGATAGAAAGAGAGAGGAAGATAAAAATAGGAAGAGAGGAAGATAAAGATAGAAAGAGAGGAAGATAAAGATAGAAAGAGAGAAAGATAAAGATAGGAAGAGAGGAAGAAAAAGATAGGAAGAGAGGAAAATAAAGATAGGAAGAGAGGAAGATAAAGATAGAAAGAGAGGAAGATAAAGATAGGAAGAGAGAGGAAGATAAAAATAGGAAGAGAGGAAGATAAAGATAGTAAGAGAGGAAGATAAAGATAGAAAGAGAGAAAGATAAAGATAGGAAGAGAGGAAGAAAAAGATAGGAAGAGAGGAAAATAAAGGGAGGAAGAGAGAGGAAGATAAGGTGAGGAAGAGAGGGGAAGATAAAGAGAGGAAGATAAAGATAGGAAGAGAGGAAGATAAAGATAGAAAGAGAGGAAGATAAAGATAGGAAGAGAGAGGAAGATAAAAATAGGAAGAGAGGAAGATAAAGATAGTAAGAGAGGAAGATAAAGATAGAAAGAGAGAAAGATAAAGATAGGAAGAGAGGAAGAAAAAGATAGGAAGAGAGGAAAATAAAGGGAGGAAGAGAGAGGAAGATAAGGTGAGGAAGAGAGGGGAAGATAAAGAGAGGAAGATAAAGATAGGAAGAGAGGAAGATAAAGATAGAAAGAGAGGAAGATAAAGATAGGAAGAGAGAGGAAGATAAAAATAGGAAGAGAGGAAGATAAAGATAGAAAGAGAGGAAAATAAAGGGAGGAAGAGAGGAAGATAAAGAGGAAGAGAGAGGAAGATAAAGATAGGAAGATAAAGAGATGAAGAAAGGAAGATAAAGAAAGGAATAGAGATGAAGATAAAGAGAGGAAGAGAGATGAAAAAGAGGAAGAGAGAGGAAGATAAGGTGAGGAAGAGAGGGGAAGATAAGAAGAGGGATAGAGAAAAAGATAAAGATAGGAAGAGAGGAAGATAAAGAAAGGAAGATTAAGAGAGGAAGATAAAGAGAGGAATAGAGATGAAGATAAAGAGAGGAAGAGAGATGAAGATAAAGAGAGGAAGAGAGATGAAGAAAAAGAGAGGAAGAAAGGAAGATAGATAAAGAGAGGAAGTGAGAGAGGAAGAGAAAGAGGCAGGAAGAAAATTAAGCAGTAGAGAGGGAGAGAGTGGAGGAGAAAGAGGAATAAACGACAAAGAAACAGGCCGATGAGAGAGAGAGATGGAAAGAGAATAAAATGGAGGAACAGACAGACTTCACAGAGATGTATAAAGGCATTAAGTTTTCTCTCCCTTATATATATATATATTAATTCCAGAGGTGGAATAATAAGGCGTCTTCCCTCTCATCCCACCCACCCCACCTGATTTCGCAGACGGTGGAATAATATATTAGCGACTGGCCCCGCCCACCGTCCAAGCGCATTGGTGCATTTCAATTGTTTTTCGCCCTCAAACCCTCCCCCTCCCCCCCTCGTCCCGATACAACCCGTCCCGTCGCTCTACGTCGTCCACTCAGTCCGCCAGTCTTTTGTTTTTCCACTTTTTTCCCTCTCTCTCTCTCTCTCTCTCTCTCTGTAGTGATCTCTTGGACGATTCTTCCTCGTTTTTTTTCACATTTTTTCTGGAAAAACTTCGCTGCAACCAGTCTTTTACCCAACTCACCCTATTTCTCTACCTCCCTTTCTATCTACCTCCATCTCTTTCTCTCCCTCTCATACCTCCAATTCTCTCTCTCTCACTCCTTTTCCCCCTCCCTCCCTTTCTCTCTCCCTTTATCCCTCCCTTTCTCACTCCCTCACTCGCTTTCTCTCCTCTTCCTCCCTTTCTATCTCCCTTTCTCCCTCTCTTTCTCTCCTCCTCTTCCTCCCTTTTTCTCCCTCCCTTTTTTTCCCTCCCTCTCTCCTCCGTCCCCCTCCTTCTCTCTCCCTCCCTCCCTCCCTCTATTTCTCTCCCTCTCTCCTCCCCTTTCTCCCTCTCCTTTTCTTCCTCCCTTTCTGCATCCCTCCCTCTCGTCCCTCTATTTCTCTCCCTCTCATACCTCCCATTCTCTCTCTCTCTCTTTTTCTCTCTCCCTCCCTTTCTCTCTCCCTTTATCCCTCCCTTTCTCACTCCCTCACTCGCTTTCTCTCCTTCTCTCCCTCCCTTTCTATCTCCCTTTCACCCTCTCTTTCTCTCCTCTTCTTCCTGCCTATTTCTCCCTCCTTTTTTTCCTCCCTCTCTCCTCCGTCCCCCTCCCTCTCGTCCCTCTATTTCTCTCCCTCTATTTCTCTCCCTCTCTCCTCCCCTTTCTCCCTCTCCTTTTCTTCCTCCCTTTCTGCATCCCTCCCTCTCGTCCCTCCTTCTCTCCCTCCCTCTCTCCCTCTCTATTTCTCCCTCTCTATTTCTCCCTCTCTCCCTCCCTCTCTCCATCCCTCTCTATTTCTCCCTCTCTATTTCTCCCTCTCTCCCTCCCTCTCTTCCTCCCTCTCTATTCCTCCCTCTCTCCCTCCCTCTCTCCCTCCCTCTCTCCATCCTTTTCTCCCTCTTTCCCCCTCCCTCACTCGCTTTCTCTCTCCTCTTCTCCCTCCCTTTTTCTCCCTTTTTCTCCCTCCATTTTTCTCCTTCCCTATTTCTCCCTCCCTTTTTCTCCCTCTCTTTCTCTCCCTCCCTCTCTCTCTCCTCCCTTTTCTCCCTCTCCTTTTCTCCCTCCCTCCTTTTCTCCCTCCCTCCCTCTCTCCCTCACTCTCTCCCTCCCTCCTTTTCTCCCTCCCTCCCTCCTCTCTCTCTCTTCGCTGACAATCTGCTCCTACTGAAGGAAAGATAGGTTTGTGATTTTGGGTTCGGGAAAAATTAAAGGAAAGAAAAAAATAACAGTTGACTGTGCCGTTCCTCGCCTAAATTTTATATTTTTTTCGCAATTCTTCCTGTTCTCGCGTGGGCCGTACCCTCCATACAACACGAGGGTACGTGGATCGAAAAGATGCCGCGCAAACGCGAAGCCTTGCGGCACTCTAACGTACGGAGTGAAAGCGTGTTAAGCGAACCCACGTTACGCGAGACCACGCAACGCGCAATCGTGTAACGCTAAACCGTGTAATGCGAGACCGTGTAACGATGAACCGCGTAGTGCGAAGCCTTGCAATGTGAAGTCCTGTAATAAGAGACCGTGTGATGCCAAACGTGTTGCATCAAACTGTGCAATGTGATTCCGCGAAGGGTGAAATACGTAAAGAAAATTGTGATTTGTTGCTATGGACAACATAAACATTGGTAGCTTTGGCGTCACTACGAACGATTCGATAGCTTTATCATAGCAGCAGTAACAAAGCTGTCGCCTAGAGAGCAGATAGTTGAGAGACCTGAGGAGAGCTGGGCGTAAAAATCAATACATTTTAACATCTATGGACGTTATATAGTTATTTATTGAGAAATATGGCTTATGCAGTATTTTGCATGGCATTATTATGGCTATTATCCAAGTCAATGGCGCCCAACTACACGAAACCGGAAACGATGCATTGCGCTAAGGATACGTTCTTTTACACGTTCGTCGTTCGAAGTCTCGAATTCCTACGATGATTCTAAGTAATATTAACATGCAAATGATTAATGCTCTACATTCAAAAGTCTCTCGTAAACAACGCAAAGGATTGTTGTTCGCATTTGGTTGCTATGAAAATCGATTCTCTCACCTTCCTTCTCTCTCTATCTCTATCTATCTCTCCTATTAACAGCGCTCAAAGCAATCTTTCACCAATTAAGGATTGAAATAACAATAGGATTTCGAGTTTTAACAATGTAATTGGTAGGCCAGGCAACATACCGTTAAAACGGTAATATTTCCAAAAAATAAACTGTTGTGGGCAACACATGACTTTCTCCATATTTATATGGCAAATTAAATGTTGTTAGCTCTGGGATCGTTGCCAATATTTACTTCTGGTCGACAATTTAGAAAAGAAAAAGGAGAGTTACTAAGACGTAACTATCCGTCAATTGTTAACAACAGTCTTCGGTAGGTGGCGTGGTGGTGGCGGCTAAAAATATAAGATATCTCTTAAAAAATGCATTATATGAAAAAATCTATCAAACAAAGGTTGTGGAAAATGACATTTCCTACAACTTTTATTCCGATATATTTTTACATTAATCAAATATTAAAGCAAATATTACAAAATAACGGATAAGTGACAAGAGCAAACACCCACTTCCGGTCTACCGATTTTTACCAAAAACTAATCAAATCTTCTAACATTTATAAAAATGATAAATATATAAAATTGCGTTGACCTGATTAATAGTTTTTGAGTTATAGCGCCCACAAAAAAATCTATCACATACAGACCGACAGACAGACACACAGACATCATCGAGAAAATAGTCAAAACTTGTTCAGGGGACCATAAAACATGCATTTCCGTTGGAATCTCGAATTCGATTTCTTCATGAAAAGAATACTATCTCTATACTTCGTATATGGAGAAGGTAATATATATCATTCAAGCAATTGGCATGAGCGATTATGAGCCGAAGGCGAAAAAAGACGAATAGAATAAGGAACTTCGTAAGTTTTTCTTCAAAATGGCTCGCATCCGCAGATCTCCGGTTGCTTATTCCTAGATGAAAATCCTGCACAAAAAAAGTCGATTTTTTGCGTGTTATTCACGGGCGACGCAAATCATCCCCTGGAGTCAAAACCTAGACGTCTTTCATAAAGTTTCCATCTTCATAGCATTTTCATACGTTAATAGAGTATTTCAGCTGAAATTTCAAGTTTATACCTGCGTATTTGCTCGAGTTATTAGCGTTTTAAGAGCGCGACGCACGGGCCAAACAACCAACTAACGAAACAACTAACCAACATAGCCATTATATATATATATATATATGGATGTCAACAAGGTGTTGGGATGAGGAAACCCAGTGAACACTCACCAATCAGACGACTTCAGGTTGGCGAGGCCCCGGGGACGTCGAAGCGACACACGTTCAGTTCTCTCTGTAGCTAATGAAGGAATAATTCCGAAAGCTTCTACGTTTGTGATGTTTCTGTGTTTTAGTGTTCTTTTACGTGTGTCGCTTCGACATCCCCGGGGCCTCGCCAACCTGAAGTCGTCTGATTGGTGAGTGTTCACTGAATTTCCTCATCCCAACACCTTGTTGACATCCATATATCCATTTTTACCTTTCCTTTTCCGTAAGCTGTTATATATATATATATATATATATATATATATATATATATATATATATATACTTAAGGAAATGAAAAGGTAGTGATGAGGGTGGCAAGAAGGTGTTGAAGGAAGCCCAACGGACACTTAATATATACATATATAAGTGTATATATAAATACACATACACACACATACCAATTGAATTAGCCCGTTTAAAACGCGCCTGTAATAAAATAATATAAAAAACAAAATTAGACCTTTTTATTATAAAATTATAATATAGCAATCCTACAAAATTTGGTTGAACTGGCTGAAGAAACTGCTGAAATACTGATCTTTACGGACAGAATGACCAAGAGAATAAGAGTATTCATCATCATAGGTAGTCTGTCCGTAGACAGGTCCGTGATTATTCGTGGTTAAACCTGGTTCTCCATATACTCCTATTTTCCGCTGTGTATATATATATATATATATATATATATATATATATATATATATATATATATATATATATATGGATGTCAACAAGGTGTTGGGATGAGGAAACCCAGTGAGCACTCACCAATCAGACGACTTCAGGTTGGCGAGGCTCCGGGGATGTCGAAGCGACACACGTTCAGTTCTCTCTCTGTAGCTGAAGAAGGAGTAGTTCCGAAAGCTTTACGTTTGTGATGTTTCTGTGTTTTTGTGTTATTTTACGTGTGTCGCTTCGACATCCCCGGAGCCTCGCCAACCTGAAGTCGTCTGATTGGTGAGTGCTCACTGGGTTTCCTCATCCCAACACCTTGTTGACATCCATATATTCATTTTACCTTTCCTTTTCCGTAAGTTGTTATATATATATATATATATATATATATATATATATATATATATATATATATGTATGTATGTATGTATGTATATATTCATTCATTCATTTGTGTTCTTACCACAGGTCCTACCAATTAATTAATTGGTTTTGACTAGGGAATATACACACACGGTGTGGTGGTTTCCCGTTGCCTTCCACACCGGAATATATATATATATATATATACACACACACACACATTAGTGCGGTGGCTGGATGAGTCCGCCTCTCCATGACAACCATAAACACACGGGCCGGACGTTTCTTTGAAATTCCACTCAAGCGATTGCTATTGGATCCCGAACTATACGTCGCTTCGCTCATTCCCCATCCCCGTGTCGCCCCGGCAATCCTTAAAAACTCTTCGATTATAAACTATACCCGCTGTCGCTAGGTTACTTTCCTTCCCCTACCTTCTCCCTCCCCCTCCCTTCAGTACCTCCCGCCCCGCCTCCCTCCCAACCTCCCTCCCTACTCTCAACCCTGCTCGTCTACTTACCCGCGGTCTTGGTCACCTTAATCTTTCCAGCTTGACACTTCCCCCCCCCTCTCTCTCTGTCTCGTATGTCTTCCCCCCCCCTCTCTCTCTCTTCTTCTCTCTCTCTTCCTCTCTCTCTCTCTCATTCGTCCACAACTTCCCATCTCTCGCAATACGGCTGTCCACAACGGTCGTAAATAAAAGTTTAAGATGAAGTCTCGTAAGGATTTTTTTCCATCTCTCCTTCACATATTTTCTTCCTCTCTTTCTCTCCACCTTTCTCTCTCTCTCTGTCTCTTCATCCTTGGCATATTCTCTGTCTCTTTCTCTCTCTGTGCCTCTCACATTATCGTTACTCTATTTTCCTCTATCTTTCTCTTTTTCTTCGTCTCTCTTCCTCTCTTTATCTGCATCTCTATTCCTCTCTTTATCTTCCTATCTTTATCTTCCTCTCTCTTCCTCTCTTAATCTTCCTCTTTATATTCCTCTCTTCCCATCTTTATCTTCCTCTCTTTATCTTCCTCTCTTTATCTTCCCTTCTCTTCCTCACCTTATCTTCCTCTCTCTTCCTCTTTTTCTTCATCTCTCTTCCTCTCTTTATCTTCATCTCTCTTCCTCTCTTTATCTTCATCTCTATTCCTATCTTTATCTTCCTCTCTCTTCCTCTCTTAATCTTCCTCTTTATATTCCTCTCTTCCTATCTTTATCTTCCTCTCTTTATCTTCCTCTTTATCTTCCCTTCTCTTCCTCACCTTATCTTCCTCTCTCTTCCTCTTTTTCTTCATCTCTCTTCCTCTCTTTATCTTCATCTCTATTCCTCTCTTTATCTTCCTCTCTCTTCCTCTCTTAATCTTCCTCTTTATCTTCCTCTCTTCCTATCTTTACCTTCCTCTCTTTATCTTCCTCTCTTTATCTTCCTCTCTTTATCTTCCCCTCTCTTCCTCACCTTATCTTCCTCTCTCTTCCTCTTTTTCTTCATCTCTCTTCCTCTCTTTACCTTCATCTCTATTCCTCTCCTTATCTTCCTTTCTTCCTCCCTTTATCTTTCTCTCTCTTCCTATCTTTATCTTCCTCTCTTCCTATTTTTATCTTCCTCACTTACTATCTTTATTTTCCTCTTCCTCTCTTTATATTCCTCTTTTCCTCCTTTTATCTATCTCTCTTCCCCTCTTTCTCTGCCTCTCTTCCTCTTCCTCTCTTTATATTCCTCTTTTCCTCCTTTTATCTATCTCTCTTCCCCTCTTTCTCTTCCTCTCTTCTCTCTATCTTTCTCTCTTTCTTCTCTTTATCTTCCTCCCTCTTCCTCTCTTACTTTCCTGTTACTCTTTCTATGTTCGCCTCTATCTTCCTCCACATATTTATCTCTTCCTCTATCTCTCTTTCATTCTCTCTTCATCTCTTTCTTCCTCGACACCTCTCTTCCTAATTCTTCCCCTCGCTTTCACTCTCTCTTTCTATTTTTTCCTCTTTCTCTCTCTCTCTTCCTCTTTCCTTTCCTGTCTCTTCCTTCCACCCTCTCTTCCTCTATCCCTTACCCTCTCTTCTAGCTTCTATTATCTCTTTCTTCCCCTCCCTTCATTCCTCTCCTATCCTCTCTCTCTCTCTTCATCTCTTTCTCCCTGTCTCTTCCCCTCTTCCATTCTATCTTCCATCTCTTCCTTCCTCTCTTTGCATCTCTCTCCCTTCCTCTCTCTCTCTCTCGTCCCTTCTTTCTTAGTCTGTCTCTTCCTCTCTTTTACTCTTTCTCCCCCATCCTTTTTCTTTTACTCCCATCTTCTATCTTCCATTCTCTCTTCCTTTTCCTCCCCCTATCTCTCTCTTCCTTCCTCTCTCTCTCTCTCATCCTCTCTTTCTCCCTGTTTCTTCCTCTCTCTTACTCTTTTTCTATCTCATCCTCTCTCTTCCATTCTCTCTTCCTTCCTCTCTCTGCCTCTCCCTTTCTTTGCCTCTCTCTCTCCCTTCCTCTCTCTCTCTCATCCTCTCTTTCTCCCTGTTTCTTCCTCTCTCTTACTCTTTTTCTATCTCATCCTCTCTCTTCCATTCTCTCTTCCTTCCTCTCTTTGCCTCTCCCTTTCTTTGCCTCTCTCTCTCCCTTCCTCTCTCTCTCATCCTCTCTTTCTCCCTGTTTCTTCCTCTCTCTTACTCTTTTTCTATCTCATCCTCTCTCTTCCATTCTCTCTTCCTTCCTCTCTCTGCCTCTCCCTTTCTTTGCCTCTCCCTTCCTCTCTCCAATCCTCTCGTTCTCCCTCTCTCATCCTCCCTTTTACTCTGTCCCTCTCTCATCCTCCCTTTTACTCTCCTACATTCTCTCCCTTCATCTCTTTGCCTCTCTCTCCCTTCCTCTCTCTCTCTCGTTCCCTCTTTCTTGGTCTGTCCCTTCCTCTCTTTTACTCTTTCTCTCTCATCCTCTTTCTTTTACTCTCTTCTTCTATCTTCCATTCTTTCTTTTTTTCTTTTCTCTTCCATTCTCTCATATTTCCCCTGCCTCTCTCTCTCTCTCCCTTCCTTCCTCTCTTTGCCTCTCCCTTTATTTGCCTCTCTCTCCCTTTTTCTCTCTATCTCATCCTGTCTTTCTTCCTCTCTTTTACTCTTTCCCTATCTCATCCTCTCTCTTTCATTATCTCTCTCGTCCTTCCTCTCTCTTCCTATCTCTCTTCCTCTATCCCATCCACTTTCACTCTATCTTCCGCTCTCTCTTTCTCACTTTCCCTCTCTCTCTCACTTCCCTCTCTCTCTCTCTCTCTTTTTCTCATCCTCTCCTTTTTAACTCTCTTTATATTTATTCCGCTATTTCTCATTTTCTTCCTTTCTCCTTGACTACAAATTTTTCTCTCTCTTCCTCTATCCCTTCCCAGCAATGCCAATAATTAGACAGCAAATACTTGATTGTTGAGTATTTTATCGTAGAGTTGTTTACGAGTGTGAATAGAAGCTACAGGGTATGATACTTATATCATCATTACAAATATTTCTTTAATTCTAAAGATTTCACCTCCGCAGCGATTTTCGTTTTTCCCTTATGTGAAAATAATAAACAATCCCCAAACTTTGCAATTTTAATAACTTTGTACTTTGTCCATTATGGGGTACTAATGCTACACATTTCTGCCAAATTTTCAAGTTGTAGTGAAATAATATTTTTCTGATTGTTTAAATTTTAAATATTTTTAACGGCCGCCGCAATATATTTACGGAAAGATTCAAATTTTTATTTGTACAAATGCACTACTCTATAATAACTTGAAAATTTCAGCTTCCTAGCTCATCCCGTAATGTCCAAACTGTTATCTATATGTTTAAATTTTAAGAATTTTTAACTGCCTAACAAATTAAAATATCAAAATTTGTATAATCTCCATTTGGTTATTTTTTCAAATCCTACCTCTAAAAAAAATTCCAGCTCCGTAGCACATTCGAAAATACATAAACCTCGATAATTTGTTTAAACAATTGCGAATTTTTAGCGACCGCATTGTTGCACTTTTTCGAGATTTTCGTTTTTTATAGTCTGATTTGCACAGAATCCTACCTAAGAAAAAAATTTCGAACGTCCAGCTCATCTGGAAGTGCCTGAACATTAGTATCCACCTATATGTTAGTTATATCCTCCTCTGTAAGGAACGTCTATATATATAATGATACTTGTTGCCAATTTTAACAACCTGGTTTTGTTTTCAATTTCAACAACCTGGTTTAAACATCTCTAAAGCCCTAATCCTGCAAACTTTGGAGAACTGATTTAAGTCCATCATCCTGTGCTCTGATATTTCTCATAAATTCACTTCAGCGAGTGTGTTAATTACGCGTTTCCTTTGATCCCGTTCTGACGGTATTATTTATTTTGTCGCTTTATTTTCGGATTTATATTTTCATAACGGTTCGAAGACGTTTCCTCTCTCGATTTGAATCATCGGAACAGTTTCTGGACGCTCTCTCCCTCTCTTTTTTTTACGAGCGACAGGTGCGACCCCAAGCGGGCATTTTTTTAACCACTTTTGTAACGGCTGGCGGACTCTTCCGAGTGACGTCGTAAAATAAATAAAAACTATACATCTCTCCGGATCGAAGGGATGCGACGATGCCGCTGAGGAGGTCCGCGACGCAGGCGAAAGGCCAATTTTCTTTCTCCGCGCGATTCGTTCACGGAAAATGTTACAACTACCGGCATCAAAGTCGGCCTATACTACGGGAAGGAATAATATATCATTTAACTTATAAAAATCTCCTACTGAGGCAATGATTGGGTTCCAATTTCGACAATGGCGCGGTTGTCAGGGCGAATCCTCACGAAATCGCTATGTTTTTGCCAAAATAAATCGTTTTAAGCGTCAAATTCGAACGTTTTTCGGAATTTGAGGGACAAACAACGATGACAATAAGAAACATTGCTTATTTTACTTTAAAACAGGTCCGGTTTTAAGATCGAGCCTCAAAATGTGTAATTTTTACGAGCAAAAGAACGAAAGCTTGCATGTGGGGACACGAAAAAGCATCGATACTTTACTCACATCGGTAATTTCCTTTCGATACCAAGTACTTTTGAACTCGATTCTTTTCTTTCGATCTTCTAGTGAGATCGGTACTATCGGCCCGATACTTGCGTGTTATCTCACGGGAAATGGAAATTATATACTGGACTCGAACCGGGGTCTTTTTTGGGGACTTTTTTAAAGCCCCGAGGATAGATGAAGTGCCTATACAATATCTGGTTGAACTGGCTGAGATATATTGATCCTTGCGGACAAACCGACAGAGAGGATAAGGATTTCATAGTGTCCGACGTTCAACAATATTCCGTCAGATCAAATTCGAAACTTGGTTTCCGCTAAACGCCACTGAAGACGGCTTGCGATGCGGCCGAGATGAGCACTTGGTTTTTCACAACCTTGCTGAAGACTGCGTTGGGAACACTTAAGATTCCTTTCCTTAAATTTCTATTTAAATGTCTTTTCCTAACAGAAAACGCCTGTCTCTAGGGGTACGGAAAAAGTATCGATACTTTACTGACATCGGTAATTTCATTTCGATACCAAGTACTTTCGTACTCGATTCTTTTCTTTCGATCTTCTAGCGATATCGGTACTATCGGCCCGATACTTGCGTGTTATCTCACGGGAAATGGAAATTATATACTGGACTCGAACCGGGGTCTTTTTTGGGGACTTTTTTAAAGCCCCGAGGATAGATGAAGTGCCTATACAATATCTGGTTGAACTGGCTGAGATATATTGATCCTTGCGGACAAACCGACAGAGAGGATAAGGATTTCATAGTGTCCGACGTTCAACAATATTCCGTCAGATCAAATTCGAAACTTGGTTTCCGCTAAACGCCACTGAAGACGGCTTGCGATGCGGCCGAGATGAGCACTTGGTTTTTCACAACCTTGCTGAAGACTGCGTTGGGAACACTTAAGATTCCTTTCCTTAAATTTCTATTTAAATGTCTTTTCCTAACAGAAAACGCCTGTCTCTAGGGGTACGGAAAAAGTATCGATACTTTACTGACATCGGTAATTTCATTTCGATACCAAGTACTTTCGTACTCGATTCTTTTCTTTCGATCTTCTAGCGATATCGGTACTATCGGCCCGATACTTGCGTGTTATCTCACGGGAAATGGAAATTATATACTGGACTCGAACCGGGGTCTTTTTTGGGGACTTTTTTAAAGCCCCGAGGATAGATGAAGTGCCTATACAATATCTGGTTGAACTGGCTGAGATATATTGATCCTTGCGGACAAACCGACAGAGAGGATAAGGATTTCATAGTGTCCGACGTTCAACAATATTCCGTCAGATCAAATTCGAAACTTGGTTTCCGCTAAACGCCACTGAAGACGGCTTGCGATGCGGCCGAGATGAGCACTTGGTTTTTCACAACCTTGCTGAAGACTGCGTTGGGAACACTTAAGATTCCTTTCCTTAAATTTCTATTTAAATGTCTTTTCCTAACAGAAAACGCCTGTCTCTAGGGGTACGGAAAAAGTATCGATACTTTACTGACATCGGTAATTTCATTTCGATACCAAGTACTTTCGTACTCGATTCTTTTCTTTCGATCTTCTAGCGATATCGGTACTTTCGGTCCGATACCATTGTGGTATCGATACTTTTCATTCGGCATAACATATGAGTAAGTTATCGGTACTTTCGTTTCGATTTCGTATCCTTAGATGCGAAAAAAGTATCGATACTTTACTCACATCGGTAATTTCCTTTCGATACCAAGTACTTTCGTACTCGATTCTTTTCTAGTGATATCGGTACTTTCGGTCCGATACCATTGTGGTATCGATACTTTTCATTCGACATGACACATGAGTAAGGCATCGATACTTTCGTTTCGATTTCGTATCCTTAGATACGAAAAAAGCATCGATACTTTACTCACATCGGTAATTTCCTTTCGATACCAAGTACTTTTGTACCTGATTCTTTTCTTTCGATTTTCTAGTGACATCGGTACTTTCGGCCCGATACTTTTGTGGCATCGATACTTTTCATTCGATACATCATATGATTACGGTATCGATACTTTCGTTTCGATATCGTATCCCTACCTCTCACTCCGCCCGTCATCCCGTCTGTCTGTACGAAATGTGTCTCTGTAATACTACAACGTAGAAAAGCCAAATTTTAAGAATACAGCGACCTTTGTCAGGGCCGCAAACGGTACAAAGTTGGTGGATATAGAATGATCTGCTGGGGAATAACGGACGTCTCATTCCAATCCAATTAGATTCATTTTTTAATCCGCCATAAAAACGCAAGATATCGGTGCAGGGCATTACAAATTTGCATTTTTAAATTAGTTGCAACTAAGGTACGACATCAAGATTGGCATAGTTGTGTAACTGAAAAACTGAGGTTTATGTTTTTCGAAAACAGATTTCAAATCCGTGTCGATTGAGAGCGAAATATTGCTTTTAATCCAAAAAAAAAGAGGGAAATTTTTCAGATTTTCAACACTGGGAACTATAAACTGTCATGGCAACGAGTTAAATGTGAAACGTAGCGTTGACATAGCGCTTTTATAGGGAACATAAAGGCTATATTTTGAGGCAGTAGATTTCAAACACACATGAAATCACACGATGACGTCATAATATCTAAACCGCCTTGAGTAGATCGCTCAGCAATACTTCCTTCTCTTGTTTTAAAATAAAATGCTTATTTTGGGGCAGGTACGCACGACCTGCGACAAAACGGGCCGCATGCGGCCCTTTTAGCAATATCATGCGGCCCACCACCAGTGTTTCGTGGTATTAAAAAAATTTCATTTTATTACGTAGCCACCAAATGCTATTTTATATCCAGCAAAACCGGTTAAATTGTCTACCATTAAATTGAGACCCCTTAATAAATATTTCTCGATTCAGTACTTTATAATTCTGTTTTTGATCTATTCTCAAAGGTATTTCGTAGATTGAATTCCATCATGAGAGTCAATATTGTAATATTAAACATAAAAACCTAATTCTAACTCGATTTTCTCTCATATGGCGCGTAAAAATGTCTAAGTAACTTCCGTTTAAACTTTTATCCAGTCCGACAATTTCCAATGCGGCCCGCCGAAGGCATTTACTGCCGCCAATGCGGCCCACCAACCGGAGGTTACCCCACCACTGCTCTAGACGGTCATCTGCGTACATCGCAAGCAGCCTATGAATCACGAAAATTGCGGAATAGTTTATCTTTTTTAAGGAGGATAAACCGAAGGGCGTGAAGATGTTTGGAATTCGGTTTCAGTGTCTCGCATAAACGAAGTTCTTCCTTGAAACGATTAGGTACTTTAGTAGGTTAAGTACGCAGTGCCTCGTTCGTCACCTGAGAATTATTGCTTATTCAGAATGGAAAGAATCACAGGAAATGTCATAAAAAGATTAGATAAGAGAGACAATGAGGGCAGAGAGAGGGGGGGAGGTGAAAGGACAGGGTGGAGGGAGAAAGAGAGGAGAGAGGGGGATAAATAGAGGACGAGAGAGAAAGAGGAGAGAGGGAGATAAAGAGGAGGACGAGAGAGAAAGAGGAGAGAGAGCGAAAGAGTGTGGAAGAGACAGGAAGAGAGAGAGAGGCGAAAGAGATCAAAAGAGAAAGACAGGAAAGAAAGAGAGGAAGTGAGATGGGAAGAGAGACAGAAAGGAAGAGGAGAGAGAGGAAGAAGAGTGGGATATAGAGAGGAAGTGAAGAGGGAGAGGGAAAGAGAGGAAAAGAGGAAGACGGAAGTGAGAGAGAGAGAGAAGAAAAGAAATTGAAGAGAGGTAAAGGAAGAAAGACAGAAAGGGAGAGAGAGGAAGAAAGAGAGGGATAGGGAGAGGAAAAAGAATGAGGGAGTGAAGAGGGAGAGGGAAAGATAGAAAAAGAGGAAGACGGTAAAGAGGGAGAGGAAAGACAGATAAAGAAATAGAGGGAGAAAGAGAGGAAGAGAGAGTGGAGATATGAAGAGAGAGGGCTAGACGGGGAAATGGAAAAAGGAATGGAGAGTAAAAGAGAAGAAGAGATACAGAAAGACAGGGATACAGAGAAGAGAGTGGAAGAGATACAGAAAGAAAGAGTGGATAAGTGAGTTGAACAGAGAGGGAGAGAAAGAGATAGAAGAGAGAGGAAGAGAGAGGGATAAAGAGAAGATAAGAGGTAGAGAGAGAGGAAGAGAGAGAGAAAGGGAAAGGGCCACGAAGAGAGATAGAGATAAAAAATAGGGAGAGGAAGAGAGGGAAGTGAGAGAGGAAGAAAGAGAGGAAGAGAGGGAGATAAAGAGAGGACGAGAGGGAGGAAGAGAAGGAAGAATGAGAGAGGAAGAGAAGGAAGAAGTGAAAGAATAATAGAGGAAAGAGGTGAGAGAGGAGAGAGGGGAGGATGAGAGGAAAGAAGTGAGAGAGGAAGAGAGAGAGGAAGAGAGGGAAGAAGTGAGAGAGAAAGAGAGAGAGGAAGAGAAAGAGGAAGAGAGGGAAGAAGTGTAAGAGAAAGAGAGGAAGAAGTGAGAGAGGAAGAGGGAGATAAAGAGAGAAGAGAGAGAGGAAGAGGGGGAAGAAGTGAGAGAGAAAGAGAGAGGGGAAGAGAGGGGAAGAAGTGTGAGCGAAAGAGAAGGAAGAAGTGACAGAGGAAGAGAGGAAGTGAGAGGAAGAGAGGGAAGAAGTGGGAGAGAAAGAGAAGGAAGAAGTGAGAGAGGAAGAGAGGAAGAGGGAGGAAGAGAGATAGGAAGAGAGAGAGGAAGAGGGAGGAAGAGAGAGAGGAAGAGAGAGAGGAAGAGAGAGAGGAAGAAGAGAGAAGAAGAGAGGGAAGAAGTGAGAGAGGAAGGAGAGAGGAAGAGAGGGAAGAAGTGAGAGAGAAAGAGAAGGAAGAAGTGAGAGAGGAAGAGAGAGAGGAAGAGAGGGAAGAAGTGAGAGGAAGAGAGAGAGGAAAAGTGAGAGGAAGAAGGAAGAAGTGAGAGAGGAGAGAAGGAAGAAGTGAGAAAGAAAGAGAGGAAAGAAGTGAGAAGGAAGAGAGAGAGGAAAAGTGAGAGGAAGAAGAAAGAAGTGAGAGGAGGAAGAAGGAAGAATGAGAGAGGAAGAGATAGAGAGAGAGGGAAGAAGAGGAAAGAGAGGAAGAAGAGAGGAGGAGAAGAGAGAGGAGAGAGAGAGAAGAGGAAGAGAAGAGGGAAGAAGAGCGGAGAGGAAGAGGGCGGGCAGCGGCC
>CM054119.1:16168782-16208518 GCA_028673005.1 Tanypteryx hageni | reverse complement strand
GAATTCCTACGATGATTCTAAGTAATATTAACATGCAAATGATTAATGCTCTACATGCAAAAGTCTCTCGTAAACAACGCAAAGGATTGTTGTTCAGTCTCTCGTAAACAACGCAAAGGATTGTTGTTCGCATTTGGTTGCTATGAAAATCGATTCTCTCATCTTCCTTCTCTCTCTATCTCTATCTATCTCTCCTATTAACAGCGCTCAAAGCAAGCTTTCACCCATTAAGGATTGAAATAACAATAGGATTTCGAGGTTTAACAATGTAATTGGTAGGCCAGGCAACATACCGTTAAAACGGCAATATTTCCAAAAAATAAACTGTTGTGGGCAACACATGACTTTCTCCATATTTATATGGCAAATTAAATGTTGTTAGCTCTGGGATCGTTGCCAATATTTACTTCTGGTCGACAATTTAGAAAAGAAAAAGGAGCGTTACTAAGACGTAACTATCCGTCAATTGTTAACAACAGTCTTCGGTAGGTGGCGTGGTTGGTGGCGGCTAAAAATATAAGATATCTCTTAAAAAATGCATTATATGAAAAAATGTATCAAACAAAGGTTGTGGAAAATGACATTTCCTACAACTTTTATTCCGATATATTTTTACATTAATCAAATATTAAAGCAAATATTACAAAATAACGGATAAGTGACAAGAGCAAACACCCACTTCCGGTCTACCGATTTTTACCAAAAACTAATCAAATCTTCTAACATTTATAAAAATGATAAATATATAAATTTGCGTTGACCTGATTAATAGTTTTTGAGTTATAGCGCCCACAAAAAAATCTATCACATACAGACCGACAGACAGACACACAGACATCATCGAGAAAATAGTCAAAACTTGTTCAGGGGACCTTAAAACATGCATTTCCGTTGGAATCTCGAATTCGATTTCTTCATGAAAACAATACTATCTCTATACTTCGTATATGGAGAAGGTAATATACATCATTCAAGCAATTGGCATGAGCGATTATGAGCCGAAGGCGAAAAAAGACGAATAGAATAAGGAACTTCGTAAGTTTTTCTTCAAAATGGCTCGCATCCGCAGATCTCCGGTTGATTATTCCTAGATGAAAATCCTGCACAAAAAAAGTCGATTTTTTGCGTGTTATTCACGGGCGACGCAAATCATCCCCTGGAGTCAAAAACCTAGACGTCTTTCATCAAGTTTCCATCTTCATAGCATTTTCATACCTTAATAGAGTATTTCAGCTGAAATTTCAAGTTTATACCTGCGTATTTGCTCGAGTTATTAGCGTTTTAAGAGCGCGACACACGGGCCAAACAACCAACTAACGAAACAACTAACCAACATAGCCATTATATATATATATATATATATATATATATATATATATATATATATATATATATATATATATATATATATAATATATATATATAACAGCTTACGGAAAAGGAAAGGTAAAAATGGATATAAGGATGTCAACAAGGTGTTGGGATGAGGAAACCCAGTGAACACTCACCAATCAGACGACTTCAGGTTGGCGAGGCCCCGGGGACGTCGAAGCGACACACGTTCAGTTCTCTCTCTGTAGCTAATGAAGGAATAATTCCGAAAGCTTCTACGTTTGTGATGTTTCTGTGTTTTAGTGTTCTTTTACGTGTGTCGCTTCGACATCCCCGGGGCCTCGCCAACCTGAAGTCGTCTGATTGGTGAGCGCTCACTGGGTTTCCTCATCCCAACACCTTGTTGACATCCATATATCTATTTTACCTTTCCTTTTCCGTAAGTTGTTATATATATATATATATATATATATATATATATGTATGTATGTATGTATATATTCATTCATTCATTTGTGTTCTTACCACAGCTCCTACCAATTAATTAATTGGTTTTGACTAGGGAATATACACACACGGTGTGGTGGTTTCCCGTTGCCTTCCACACCGGAATATATATATATATATATATATATATATATATATATATATATATATATACACACACACACACATTAGTGCGGTGGCTGGATGAGTCCGCCTGCTATTGGATCCCGAACTATACGTCGCTTCGCTCATTCCCCATCCCCGTGTCGCCCCGGCAATCCTTAAAAACTCTTCGATTATAAACTATACCCGCTGTCGCTAGGTTACTTTCCTTCCCCTACCTTCTCCCTCCCCCTCCCTTCAGTACCTCCCGCCCCGCCTCCCTCCCAACCTCCCTCCCTACTCTCAACCCTGCTCGTCTACTTACCCGCGCTCTTGGTCACCCTTAATCTTTCCAGCTTGACACTTCCCCCCCCCTCTCTCTGTCTCGTATGTCTTCCCCCCTCTCTCTCTCTTCTTCTCTCTCTCTCTCTTCCTCTCTCTCTCTCTCATTCGTCCACAACTTCCCATCTCTCGCAATACGGCTGTCCACAACGGTCGTAAATAAAAGTTTAAGATGAAGTCTCGTAAGGATTTTTTTCCATCTCTCCTTCACATATTTTCCTCCTCTCTTTCTCTCCACATTTCTCTCTCTCTCTCTCTGTCTTTTCATCCTTGGCATATTCTCTATCTTTCTCTCTCTCTGTGCCTCTCACATTATCGTTACTCTATTTTCCTCTATCTTTCTCTTTTTCTTCATCTCTATTCCTCTCTTTATCTTCATCTCTCTTCCTCTCTTTATCTTCATCTCTATTCCTCTCTTTATCTTCCTATCTTTATCTTCCTATCTTTATCTTCCTCTCTCTTCCTCTTTTTCTTCATCTCTCTTCCTCTCTTTATCTTCCTCTCTTTATCTTCCTCTCTTTATCTTCCCCTCTCTTCCTCACCTTATCTTCCTCTCCCTTCCTCTTTTTCTTCATCTCTCTTCCTCTCTTTATCTTCATCTCTCTTCCTCTCTTTATCTTCCTATCTTTATCTTCCTCTCTCTTCCTCTCTTAATCTTCCTCTTTATCTTGCTCTCTTCCTATCTTTATCTTCCTCTCTTTATCTTCCTCTCTATTCCTCTCTTTATCTTCCCCTCTCTTCCTCACCTTATCTTCCTCTCCCTTCCTCTTTTTCTTCATCTCTCTTCCTCTCTTTATCTTCCTATCTTTATCTTCCTCTCTCTTCCTCTCTTAATCTTCCTCTTTATCTTCCTCTCTTCCTATCTTTATCTTCCTCTCTTTATCTTCCTCTCTATTCCTCACCTTATCTTCCTCTCTCTTCCTCTTTTTCTTCATCTCTCATCCTCTCTTTACCTTCATCTCTATTCCTCTCCTTATCTTCCTTTCTTCCTCCCTTTATCTTTCTCTCTCATCCTATCTTTATCTTCCTCCCTTTCTATCTTTATCTTCCTCTCTTCCTATTTTTATCTTCCTCTCTTTCTATCTTTATCTTCCTCTCTTACTATCTTTATTTTCCTCTTCCTCTCTTTATATTCCTCTTTTCCTCCTTTTATCTTTCTCTCTCTTCCCCTCTTTCTCTTCCTCTCTTCCTCTTCCTCTCTTTATATTCCTCTTTTCCTCCTTTTATCTATCTCTCTTCCCCTCTTTCTCTTCCTCTCTTCCTCTTCCTCTCTTTATATTCCTCTTTTCCTCCTTTTATCTTTCTATCTCTTCCCCTCTTTCTCTTCCTCTCTTCCTCTTCCTCTCTTTATATTCCTCTTTTCCTCCTTTTATCTATCTCTCTTTCCCTCTTTCTCTTCCTCTCTTCTCTCTATCTTTCTCTCTTTCTTCTCTTTATCTTCCTCCCTCTTCCTCTCTTACTTTCCTGTTACTCTTTCTATGTTCGCCTCAATCTTCCTCAATATATTTATCTCTTCCTCTATCTATCTTTCATTCTCTCTTCATCTCTTTCTTCCTCGACACCTCTCTTCCTAATTCTTCCCCTCGCTTTCACTCTCTCTTTCTATTTTTTCCTCTTTCTCTCTCTCTTCCTCTTTCCTTTCCTGTCTCTCCCTTCCACCCTCTCTTCCTCTATCCCTTACCCTCTCTTCTAGCTTCTATTATCTCTTTCTTCCCCTCCCTTCATTCCTCTCCTTTCCTCTCTCTCTCTCTCTTCATCTCTTTCTCCCTGTCTCTTCCCCTCTTCCATTCTCTCTTCCATCCCTCCCTTCCTCTCTTTGCATCTCTCTCCCTTCCTCTCTCTCTCTCTCTCTCTCGTCCCTTTCTTTCTTAGTCTGTCTCTTCCTCTCTTTTACTCTTTCTCCCCCATCCTCTTTCTTTTACTCTCATCTTCTATCTTCCATTCTCTCTTCCTTTCCCTCCCCCCCTCTCTCCCTTCCTTCCTCTCTCTGCCTCTCCCTTTCTTTGCCTCTCTCTCCCTTCCTCTCTTTCTGTCTTTCTCCCTGTTTCTTCCTCTCTCTTACTCTTTTTCTATCTCATCCCCTCTCTTCCATTCTCCCTTCCTTCCTCTCTCTGCCTCTCTCTCTCCCTTCCTCTCTCTCTCATCCTCTCTTTCTCCCTGTTTCTTCCTCTCTCTTACTCTTTTTCTATCTCATCCTCTCTCTTCCATTCTCTCTTCCTTCCTCTCTCTGCCTCTCCCTTTCTTTGCCTCTCCCTTCCTCTCTCCAATCCTCTCGTTCTCCCTGGCTCTTCCTCCCTTTTACTCTGTCCCTCTCTCATCCTCTCTTTCACTCTCCTCCATTCTCTCCTCCTTCTCTCCCCTTCATCTCTTTGCCTCTCTCTCCCTTCCTCTCTCTCTCTCGTTCCCTCTTTCTTCGTCTGTCCCTTCCTCTCTTTTACTCTTTCTCTCTCATCCTCTTTCTTTTACTCTCTTCTTCTATCTTCCATTCTTTCTTTTTTCTTTTCTCTTCAATTCTCTCATATTTCCCCTGTCCCCCCCCTCTTTCTCTCTCTTCCTTCCCTCTCTTTGCCTCTCCCTTTATTTGCCTCTCTCTCCCTTTTTCTCTCTATCTCATCCTCTCTTTCTTCCTCTCTTTTACTCTTTCCCTATCTCATCCTCTCTCTTCCATTATCTCTTCCCCTCTCGTCCTTCCTCTCTCTTCCTATATCTCTTCCTCTATCCCATCCACTTTCACTCTATCTTCCGCTCTCTCTTTCTCACTTTCCCTCTCTCTCTCTCACTTCCCTCTCTCTCTCTCTCTCTCTTTTTCTCATCCTCTCCTTTTTAACTCTCTTTATATTTATTCCGCTCTTTCTCATTTTCTTCCTTTCTCCTTGACTACAAATCTTTCTCTCTCTTCCTCTATCCCTTCCCAACAATGCCAATAAATAGACTGCAAATACTTTATTGTTGAGTATTTTATCGTAGAATTGTTTACGAGTGTGAATAGAAGCTACAGGGTATGATATTTATATCACCATTACAAATATTTCTTTAATTCTAAAGATTTCACCTCCGCAGCGATTTTCGTTTTTCCCTTATGTGAAAATAATAAACAATCCCCAAACTTTGCAATTTTAATAAATTTGTACTTTCTCCATTACGGGGGTACTAATGCTACACATTTCTGCCAAATTTTAAAGTTGTAGTACTTCTAGAAGTGAAATAATATTTTTCCAATTGTTTAAATTTTAAACATTTTTAACGGCCGCCGCAATATGTTTATGGAGAGATTCAAATGTTTATTTGTGCAAATGCACTACTCTGCACATAACTTGAAAATTTCAGCTTCCTAGCTCATCCCGTAATGTCCAAACAGTTATCTATATGTTTAAATTTTAAGAATTTTTAACTGCCTGACAAATTAAAATATCAAAATTTGTATAACCTCCATTTGGTTATTTTTACAAATCCTACCTCTAAAAAAAATTCCAGCTCCGTAGCACATTCGGAAATACATAAACCTCGAAAATTTGTTTAGACAATTGCGAATTTTTAGCGACCGCATTGTTGCACTTTTTCGAGATTTTCGTTTTTTTATAGTCTGATTTGCACAGAATCCTACCTAAGAAAAAAATTTCGAACGTCCAGCTCATCTGGAAGTGCCTGAACATTAGTATCCACCTATATGTTAGTTATATCCTCCTCTGTAAGGAACGTCTATATATATGATGATACTTGTTGCCAATTTTTAACAACCTGGTTTTGTTTTCAATTTCAACAACCTGGTTTAAACATCTCTAAAGCCCTAATCCTGCAAACTTTGGAGAACTGATTTAAGTCCATCATCCTGTGCTCTGATATTTCTCATAAATTCACTTCAGCGAGTGTGTTAATTACGCGTTTCCTTTGATCCCGTTCTGACGGTATTATTTATTTTGTCGCTTTATTTTCGGATTTATATTTTCATAACGGTTCGAAGACGTTTCCTCTCTCGATTTGAATCATCGGAACAGTTTCTGGACGCTCTCTCCCTCTCTTTTTTTTACGAGCGACAGGTGCGACCCCAAGCGGGCATTTTTTTTAACCACTTTTGTAACGGCTGGCGGACTCTTCCGAGTGACGTCGTAAAATAAATAAAAACTATACATCTCTCCGGATCGAAGGGATGCGACGATGCCGCTGAGGAGGTCCGCGACGCAGGCGAAAGGCCAATTTTCTTTCTCCGCGCGATTCGTTCACGGAAAATGTTACAACTACCGCCATCAAAGTCGGCCTATACTACGGGAAGGAATAATATATATTTAACTTATAAAAATCTCCTACTGAGGCAATGATTGGGTTCCAATTTCGACAATGGCGCGGTTGTCAGGGCGAATCCTCACGAAATCGCTATGTTTTTGCCAAAATAAATCGTTTTTAAGCGTCAAATTCGAACGTTTTTCGGAATTTGAGGGACAAACAACGATGATAATAAGAAACATTGCTTATTTTACTTTAAAACAGGTCCGGTTTTAAGATCGAGCCTCAAAATGTGTAATTTTTACGAGCAAAAGAACGAAAGCTTGCATGTGGGGATACGCAAAAGCATCGATACTTCACTCACATCGATAATTTACTTTCGATACCAAGTACTTTTGTACTCGATTCTTTTCTTTCGATTTTCTAGTGATATCGGTACTTTCGGCCCGATACTTTTGTGGCATCGATACTTTTCATTCGATACATCATATGATTACGGTATCGCTACTTTCGTTTCGAAAACTGACTCTCCGCCCGTCATCCCGTCTGTCTGTACGAAATGTGTCTCTGTAATACTACAACGTAGAAAAGCCAAATTTTAAGAATACAGCGACCTTTGTCAGGGCCGCAAACGGTACAAAGTTGGTGGATATAGAATGATCTGCTGGGGAATAACGGACGTCTCATTCCAACCCAATTAGATTCATTTTTTTATCCGCCATAAAAACGCAAGATATCGGTGCAGGGCATTACAAATTTGCATGTTTAAATTAGTTGCAACTAAGGTACGACATCAAGATTGGCATAGTTGTGTAGCTGAAAAACTGTAGTTTATGTTTTTCGAAAACGGATTTCAAATCCGTGTCGATTGAGAGCGAAATATTGCTTTTAATCCAAAAAAAAGAGGGAAATTTTTCAGATTTTCAACAATGGGAACTATACACTGTCATGGCAACGAGTTAAATGTGAAACGTAGCATTGACATAGCGCTTTTATAGGGAACATAAAGGCTATATTTTGAGGCTGTAGATTTCAAACACACATGAAATCACACGATGACGTCATAATATATAAACCGCCTTGAGTAGATCGCTCAGCAATACTTCCCTCACTTGTTTAAAAATGAAATGCTTATTTTATAACTGGTACGCCCGACCTGCGACCAAACGGGCCGCATGCGGCCCTTTTAGCAATATCATGCGGCCCACCACCAGTGTTTCGTGGTATTAAAAAAATTTCATTTTATTACGTAGCCACCAAATGCTATTTTATATCTAGCAAAACCGGTTAAATTGTCTACCATTAAATTGAGACCCCTTAATAAATATTTCTCGATTCAGTACTTTACAATTCTGTTTTTGATCTATTCTCAAAGGTATTTCTTAGGTTGAATTCCATCATGAGAGTCAATATTGTAATATTAAACATAAAAACCTAATTCTAACTCGATTTTCTCTCATATGGCGCGTAAAAATGTCTAAGTAACTTCCGTTTTAACTTTTATCCAGTCCGACAATTTCCAATGCGGCCCGCCGAAGGCATTTACTGCCGCCAATGCGGCCCCACCAACCGGAGGTTACCCACCACTGCTCTAGACGGTCATCTGCGTACATCGCAAGCAGCCAATGAATCACGAAAATTGCGGAATAGTTTATCTTTTTTAAGGAGGATAAACCGAAGGGCGTGAAGATGTTTGGAATTCGGTTTGAGTGTCTCGCATAAACGAAGTTCTTCCTTGAAACGATTAGGTACTTTAGTAGGTTAAGTACGCAGTGCCTCGTTCGTCACCTGAGAATTATTGCTTATTCAGAACGGAAAGAATCACAGGAAATGTCATAAAAAGATTAGATAAGAGAGACAATGAGGGCAGAGAGAGGGGGGGGAGGTGAAAGGAAAGGGTGGAGGGAGAAAGAGAGGAGAGAGGGAGATAAAGAGAGGACGAGAGAGAAAGGGGGAGAGAGCGAAAGAGTGTGGAAGAGACAGGAAGAGAGAGAGAGGGAAAGAGATCAAAAGAGAAAGACAGGAAAGAAAGAGAGGAAGTGAGATGGGAAGAGAGACAGAAAGGAAGAGGGAGAGAGAGGAAGAAGAGTGGGATAGAGAGAGGAAGTGAAGAGGGAGAGGGAAAGAGAGGAAAAGAGGAAGACGGAAGTGAGAGAGAGAGAGAAGAAAAGAAATTGGAAGAGAGGTAAAGAAAGAAAGACAGAAAGGGAGAGAGAGGAAGAAAGAGAGGGATAGGGAGAGGAAAAAGAATGAGGGAGTGAAGAGGGAGAGGGAAAGATAGAAAAAGAGGAAGACGGTAAAGAGGGAGAGGAAGACAGATAAAGAAATAGAGGGAGAAAGAGAGGAAGAGAGTGGAGATATGGAGAGAGAGGGCTAGACGGGTATATGGAAAAAGGAATGGAGAGTAAAAGAGAAGAAGAGATACAGAAAGACAGGGATAAAGAGAAGAGAGTGGAAGAGATACAGAAAGAAAGAGTGGATAAGTGAGTTGAACAGAGAGGGAGAGAAAGAGATAGAAGACAGAGGAAGAGAGAGGGATAAAGAGAAGATAAAAGAGGTAGAGAGAGAGGAAGAGAGAGAGAGAAAGGGAAAGGGCCACGAAGAGAGATAGAGATAAAAATAGGAGAGGAAGAGAGGGAAGTGAGAGAGGAAGAAAGAGAGGAAGAGAGGGAGAAAAAGAGAGGACGAGAGGGAGGAAGAGAAGGAAGAACGGGAGAGGAAGAGAAGGAAGAATGAGAGAGGAAGAGAAGGAAGAAGTGAAAGAATAATAGAGGAAAGAGGTGAGAGAGGAAGAGAGGGAGGAAGAGAGGAAAGAAGTGAGAGAGGAAGAGCGAGAGGAAGAGAGGGAAGAAGTGAGAGAGAAAGAGAGAGAGGAAGAGAGAGATAAAGAGAGAGAGGAATAGAAAGAGGAAGAGAGGGAAGAAGTGTAAGAGAAAGAGAAGGAAGAAGTGAGAGAGGAAGAGGGAGATAAAGAGAGGAAGAGAGAGAGGAAGAGGGGGAAGAAGTGAGAGAGAAAGAGAGAGAGGAAGAGAGGGAAGAAGTGTGAGAGAAAGAGAAGGAAGAAGTGAGAGGAAGAGAGGGAAGAAGTGAGAGAGAAAGAGAAGGAAGAAGTGAGAGAGGAAGAGAGGAAGAGGGAGGAAGAGAGAGAGGAAGAGAGAGAGGAAGAGAGAAAGGAAGAGAGAGGGGAAGGGAGAGAGAGAAAGGGAGAGAGAGGAAGAGAGAGGAAGAGAGAGGAAGAGAGAGAGGAAGAGAGGGAAGAAGTGAGAGGAAGAGAGAGAGGAAGAGAGAGAGGAAGAAGGAAGTGAGAGAGGAAGAGAGGGAAGAAGTGTGAGAGAAAGAGAAGGAAGAAGTGACAGAGGAAGAGAGGAAGAGTGAGAGGAAGAGAGGGAAGAAGTGAGAGAAAAAGAGAAGGAAGAAGTGAGAGAGGAAGAGAGGAAGAGGGAGGAAGAGAGAGAGGAAGATAGAGAGGAAGAGAGGGAAGAAGTGAGAGAGGAAGGGAGAGAGGAAGAGAGGGAAGAAGTGAGAGAGAAAGAGAAAGAAGAAGTGAGAGAGGAAGAGAGAGAGGAAGAGAGGGAAGAAGTGAGAGGAAGAGAGAGAAGAAGAGTGAGAGGAAGAAGGAGGAAGTGAGAGTTGAAGAGAGGGAAGAAGTGTGAGAGAAAGAGAAGGAAGAAGTGAGAGAGAAAGAGAGGAAAGAAGTGAGAAAGGAAGATAGGGAAGAAGAGGGAGGAGAAGAGAGAGGAAAGAGGGAGAGGAAGAGAAAGTAAGCGAGGGAGGAAGGAGAGAGAGAAAGAGAGAGGGAAGAAGAGGGAGAGGAAGAGGGAGGGAAGGAGAGAGAGAGAGGAAGAGAGAGGGAAGAATAGGGAGAGGAAGAGAGGGGGCAAAAGTCGTCCCATGTGAGAAAACAAAGAATTCGTTTCCCCTTATATGCAAATACGAATCACGGATCACAGACGCCTATCTCCCTTTCTCCCTCCCTCTCTCTCTCTCTCTCCTCCCTACCCTCCCCTTCTCCCTCCCTTCTCCCGCCGTCTTCCCAGTTATCGATAACGGGGATCGACTCCCCCATCTTAAAGTGTCCGCTCCCTGTATTTATCTCCTTTGGTCCCCTTGTCCTCGTCTTAATCTCTCGGAGACCATCTCTCTGCAACCCTTACTCTCTTTCTTCTCCCTTCCTCTCTATCATCCTCTCTCTCATATCCCTTCCTCTCCCCTCGTCTCTCTTCATCTCTCTCTTCCTCTCTCTCTCTCTTCCTCTCTCTCTTGCTCTCTCTCTTCCTCTCCTTCTCTTCCTCTCTTTCTCTTCCTCTCTCTCTTCCTCTCTCTTCCTCTCTATCACCCTCTCTATCACCCTCTCTCTCATACCCCTTCCTCTCCCACCGTCTCTCTTCCTATCTCTCTCCCTATCACTACTCCTCTCTCTTCCTATCTCTCTTCATATCTCTCCTCCTCTCTCTTCCTCTCTCTCTTTCTCTCTCTTCCTATCTCTTCATATCTCTCCTCTCTCTTCCTCTCTCTCTTTCTCTCTCTCTTCCTATCTCTCTCCCTATCACTTTTCCTCTCTCTCTCTTCCTATCTCTCTTCATATCTCTCCTCCTCTCTCTTCCTCTCTCTCTTCCTCTCTCTCTCTTCCTCTCTCTCTCTTCCTCTCTCTCTCTTCCTCTCTCTCTTTCTCTCTCTCTCTTCCTCTCTCTCTCTTCCTCTCTCTCTCTCTTCCTCTCTCTCTCTCTTCCTCTCTCTATTCCTCTCTCTCTCTTCCTCTCTCTCTCTCTTCCTCTCTCTCTCTTGCTCTCTCTCTTCCTCTCTTTCTCTTCCTCTCTTTCTCTTCCTCTCTCTCTTCCTCTCTCTTCCTCTCTATCACCCTCTCTCTCATACCCCTTCCTCTCCCACCGTCTCTCTTCCTATCTCTCTCCCTATCACTACTCCTCTCTCTTCCTATCTCTCTTCATATCTCTCCTCCTCTCTCTTCCTCTCTCTCTTTCTCTCTCTTCCTATCTCTCTTCATATCTCTCCTCTCTCTTCCTCTCTCTCTTTCTCTCTCTCTTCCTATCTCTCTCCCTATCACTATTCCTCTCTCTCTCTTCCTATCTCTCTTCATATCTCTCCTCCTCTCTCTTCCTCTCTCTCTCTTCCTCTCTCTCTTTCTCTCTCTCTTCCTCTCTCTCTCTTCCTCTCTCTCTCTTCCTCTCTCTCTTCCTCTCTCTCTTCCTCTCTCTCTTCCTCTCTCTCTTTCTCTTCCTCTCTCTTTTCCTCTCTCTTCCTCTCTCTCTCTTCCTCTCTCTTTTCCTCTCTCTCTCTCTTCCTCTCTCTCTTTCTCTTCCTCTCTCTCTTCCTCTCTCTCTCTCTCTTCCTCTCTCTCTTCCTCTCTCTCTCTTCCTCTCTCTCTTTCTCTTCCTCTCTCTCTTTCTCTCTCTTCCTATCTCTCTCTTCCTCTCTCTCTTCCTCTCTCTCTTCCTCTCTTTTTCTTTCTCTCTCTTCCTATCTCTCTATTTCTCGCTCATTTCCTCTATCTCTTTATCTCTCTCTTCCTCTCCCTTTCTCCCTCTATTCCTCTCTTTCTCTCTTTCTCTCTCTCATTATCTCCCTCTTCCTCTCTCACTTCCTCTCTCTCATCCCCCTCTCTGTCTCTCTCTCTTTCTCTCTCTCATTTTCTCTCTCTTTCTCTCTCGCATTATCTCTCTCTTATTCTCTCATTCTATCTCTCTTCCTCTCTCATTCTCTCCCTCTTCCTCTCTCTATCTCTCTCTCTTCCTCTCCCTTTCTCCCTCTATTCCTCTCTCTTTCTCTCTCTTCCCCTCTCTCATCCTCTCTTTCTCTCTATTCCTCTCTTTCTCTCTCATTCTCTCTCTTCCTCTCTTCTCCCTCTTCCTTTCTCTCTCTCTTTGTCTTCCTATCCTTTTTCCTCCTACTCTCCTAATTCCTCTTTCTTCTCTCTTTCTTACCCTCTTCCTCTCTTTTTCTTTCTCTCTCTTCCTCTCTCTCTATTTCTCGCTCATTTCCCCTATCTCTTTCTCTCTCTTCCTCTCTCTTTCTCTCTCTTTTCCTCTGTCTCTCTTCCTCTCCCCTTATCTCCCTCTCTCGTTCTCCTTATCTGCAACCGATAAAAAAGAACAATATGTTTCCTCGACCATATCTCCAACCAATTCCGCTAAACTGACGCTCTCTTTTTTTTAAAACGCGCGAAGGAGTCGAAAAACAAGCGCCGATCACGCGTCCTGGAAATGATTCACGAAGCTCATAAGACCCTTCGAAAAGACAACAACACACCTCTTTCGTTTTCCTTATTCTTCAAAGAAAACTGCGCTGTTATCTCGCGTGCCATAAGGGATGTCTTCACGAGAATGTTTTAAAAACACCTGACTGACGAAGGGCGGGAATAAAGATAAAAACCGAACCCAGATAGAAAATTTCCCGTTGCATAAACGCTTTCGGTGCGGTCGTTATCCACACCTGAACCAGTTCGACAAGGTATAAAGATTGGTGACCATGGAGACAGCCACAATTGTTGAAAATGGCAGTTTTAAAACGGTACCTCCGACATGGCCGCCAACCGAAACCGCGTTTAAAATTTTTTTAATCCAAAAAAATTATGCGTTAAAAGTTAACGTCGGTATGCGTGCATTAACAAGTAATTCTAAACATCGATAAAAAAATCAAAAGTGCTACTCAAGGATACATTTCTCTGTTATAATATGGCTGTTTCTTCCCTCGCGTAAAGGTCAGTCAATATGACAGGAAGAATTATTTAATATGGAGATGCCCGTTGAAATTCAACGGGAAAGGTTTTTGTGAAATAAAAAATGAACAAATAAATATGCCTTGACTTTCTTCGGGCGGCAAGTAAAAAAACTTTCGTTCTTTTAGGCGTTGGTTGTTTCAAGTTTCGAAATCCTACGATGTTTCCAAGTACCTAATTTTAATGTGCGAATGATTTATGTTCTGCATTCAAATGTACTCCTTCTCGTAAATAACGCAAAGAATTTTGTTTACATTGGTTGCTATGAAAAGAATTTCTCTCTCGTACTAATTGTAAGAGCATTCAAAGCACGCTTTCCCCCATAAGGATTGAAACAACAATAGGATTTCGAGGTTTAACAATGTAATGGGTTGGCATGGCAAGAACCCGTTAAAATGGCAAGATTTCCCCAAAATATGTGAATTAAACGTTTAACATGAGGAATTTCGAACTGGAAGCGGGAATAAATGAACGGAATAAGAAACTACATAGTTTTTTCTATAAAATGGACTAGATCCGAAGATCATAGGTGAATTCTTTCTAATTTATATCTCAAAAAGAATACAAGCCTGCAAGTCAAAAAGCAGATTTTTACGTGTTACCATATGGGAAATGGAAAGGCCTACCTCGGAGTCGAACCTAAGACTTTTTTCGATATTTCCTTTCGTCGTCATCTTACAATATGTGAATCGGTCATTCCTGCCAAAATATCAAACATGAATCTCTTTCCATTATCGAGTTATTCGCATTTTTATAGCGTGACAGAGGGCGCCACAAAGTGGCGGAAGTAGCCTTTTATCGTTGCTAGACTACTTAACTTAAAAAATCTCGTATGGAGACAATAATGCGATTTCGACAATGGAATGACTGTCAAGGGAAATCCTCATAAATGAACCTCATTGTATTTATTATAGTTAGCTATTTTAACGTTATATTATTTGTTACAGTTGCATGTCTCCATGCAATGCGCTGTTTTTGAAACTAAACGAATAAGAATCGATAATTTTTGTCAAAACAAGCGTTATGAAACGTGAAAACGTTCGCGGAATGAGGGAGACAATCGAAGACGATAATACCAGGAAACGCTGTTCATTTTTTTTGTAAACAAACCCGCTTTGAATATCACCAAGGGTCTATTTTTCTAATTTTCACGAGCGAAATACATTATATGGCGTGTTATCTTATTGGAAAGGAAATATTATCTCCTAGAGACTCGAACCCGGATCTTTATCGATGAATTTTGTCTCGCAAACGGCTTTTAATATGAGAATCAAACATTCCTACCGATAATTCGAACTTCTACTTACCAGGAAAGTTTGTTAAAAATATGCGTTGCACTCAGCCGTAAGTAGTTTTGGATTCTCCCGCTCTTTCATAACGGCTCTTTTAAGGGCGGCGCCACAATCGAGCGTTAACCTTTACCCACGGCGCATAAATAAGCAAATTATTCTGGGGTTGATGATATCATCATTATATATAGACGTTCCTTATAGAGGAGGAGGAGGAGGATATAACATATAGTACTAATGTTTAGGCACTTTCAGATGAGCTGGAGATTCGAAAATTTTTTCTTAGGTAGGATTTTGTGCAAAACCGACTAGAATAAACGAAAATCTTGAATATGTGCAACAATGCGGCAGCAAAATTCGCAGTTGTTTAAATAAATTTTCAAGGTTTATGTATTTCTGATTGTGCTACGGAGATGAAATTGTTTTTAGTAGTAGGATTTGAAAAAAAAACGAAATATTGATTACAGAAATTTTGACTTTTAATTTGTTTGGCAGTTAAAAATTCTCAAAGTTTAAACAAATTGATAACTCTTTAGGTACTACGGGATGAGCTAGGAAGCTGAAATTTTCAAGTTATTTACATAGTAGTGCATTTGCAGAAATAAACATTTGAATCTCTGTATAAACATATTGCGGCGGCCGTTAAAAATGTTTAAAATTTAAACAATTACAAAAGTATAATTTCACTTTTAAAAGTGTTACAACTTTCAAATTTGGCAGAAATGTGTAGCATTAGTACCCATTAGTATCCATCATTTTTACGTGAGGGAAAAGCGAAAATCGCTGCGGAGGTGAAATCTTTAGAATTAAAAAATATTTGTAATGGCGAAATATCATTAAATATGCAATATTGCAGGTAAAAATGGCCTTTTCTCAAACGATTTTCAATCTATATCCACGAGCAATATTCAGCCTGATAAAAACCTAAAAATTCAAGCACCGTATGTCTTCATTTCTCGTTGAAATCAACCCAAACGCCAATGAGACGGGATTTCCCCCTTTGCGATACTCCGTAAGCAGAAGATAAGGTGATTAACGAGACAAGAATGAAGTGCTAAGGGGGCAAAAACTTCAGTTTTCGCGCGCAACAAATCGCACAGACGGACAAAAAGAAATTTATCGCGAATGCGCGTATATATTATATATATATAGAAACGCCAATCAAACCATTTTTCGAAATAAAATCACGCAATTCTCCGATAGCTGGAGAATAAGTAAACCGTTTAAGTAATCCCGTAAATCTTGCGAAGTATGACGAAAAGGGAGGCCCCAAAAAAAAAACGAACGACGCAAAGATGGCGGCTGGAAGGAAATCTCTTCCTTTTTTTATTATTTATATTTCTTTATTTAAAAAAAAATATTTTCCCCCCTCCTCCACCCCCCGCCTCTCAAGGAATGGCAAGGAAATCGGCGGCTTTGCGTCGAGAATAAAAGGAAAATTGAGGGAGGGAAAGAGAATACGTATGAGAAATTTACGAGCGAGCGACCAATTTCGACCTTCTTCTGTTTTTCATATATATAACCTCACGGGGACGGCCCTCCATAACCAGAACAATTGAAGGAATATATATGGGTATGTACGTGTATATATTTATAAGCGTATGTATGTATGTGTGTATGCGTATATATATATATATATATATATATATATAGGCTAGTATTTCTTTCTCGCTTCCGAACATTGCATCGAAGAAGGCAATAACGAATCAGCTTGCATGATGAAGGCGCCATGTTGTGTTTGCCCCCTTCTCTACGTGTGCGCGTCCTTCATTACCCACAATTCCACTGCAAATGGACGCGGGTGTGACGTCACGCCTGTCGCCTTCCAAATGTCCTATACTGCTCCTTTTGAAAGGATATGGAAGCAGAAGAAGAGTAAGAATTGGGGGGGGGGGGTGAGGGGAGGGGAAGAATTCTTGTATTTGATACAACACGTGGAAGGAATATACACTACTGTTACGGAATGATACTAGTCTTTCTCCGTCTGCGTAGGTTTATATATATATATATATATTGGTTCTTCTCTTCCTTCTTCCCTTGTTTACACGCTTTGTCTTCTTCGTCTCGCTTTCCCTCTCTTACCTCTCATTCATCCTCCCTCTGTTATCTATCTTCCTCATTCCGTTTTTCTCTCCGATTCATCCATCTCATTCCTATTACCTCTTTCACTCAACCCGTCATTCTTTCTGTCTTCCCACTCTCTTCCTATACATCCTTTATCTCTTCCTCATCTCTACATCTCCTTTATCTCTCTGTCTTAATCATCTCTCGTCCTATCTCTCTCTTCCTATATCTTCCTCACTCTTACTCTCTCTCTCTCCCTCTCTCTCTTCTTCTCTCTCGCCCACATCTTCTTTATCTCTATTCCTTTATCTCTCATCCTCTAGTTTTCTTCCTCTCGCTCTCTTCATCTCTCTCTCTCTCTCCTCTTCTTATGCACCCTCATTTTGTATCTACCTGTCTTTCCTTTCCTCTGTATTCATCTATTTCCCTTACTCTCTCTCTCTCTTCCTCTTCATCTCTCTTCTTATCTCTCTCTCTCTTTTCCTCTGCCTTCCTCACTCTTACTCTCTCCTCTCTTCCGCTCTCCCTCTTCCTCTCTCTCTCTCTTCCTAGCCCTAGATATTTGTTTTCCTTTTTCCCTTCCACCCTCTTCCTCTCTCTTTCTTCCTCATTCTGTCTTCTTTCCGACGCTTCCTTCCTCTTCCCCTCTCCCTCTCTTATCGTCATTGCTTCTCTCTCTCTTCCTCTCTCTTCCTCTCTCTCTTCCTCTCTCTTTCTCTCTCTCTTCCTCTCTTTCTTCCTCTCTCTCTTCCTCTCTCTCTTCCTCTCTCTCTTCCTCTCTCTCTTCCTCTCTCTCTTCCTCTATCTCTTCCTCTCTCTATACCTCTCTCTATACCTCTCTCTATTCCTCTCTATTCCTCTTTCTTCCTCTCTCTCTTCCTCTCTCTCTTCCTCTCTCTCTTCCTCTCTCTCTTCCTCTCTCTCTTCCTCTATCTCTTCCTCTCTCTATACCTCTCTCTATTCCTCTCTCTCTTCCTCTCTCTTCCTCTCTCTATACCTCTCTCTATTCCTCTCTCTTCCTCTCTTCTTCTCTCTTCCTCTCTCTCTTCCTTTCTCTATTCCTCTCTCTCTTCCTCTCTCTCTCTTCCTCTCTCTCTTCCTCTCTCTCTTCCTCTCTTTCTTCCTCTCTTTCTTCCTCTCTCTCTTCCTCTCTCTATACCTCTCTATTCCTCTCTCTCTTCCTCTCTCTCTTCTTCTCTTTCTCTCTCTCTTCCTCTTTCTTCCTCTCTATACCTCTCTCTCTTCCTCTCTCTCTTCCTCTCTCTCTTCCTCTCTCTCTTCCTCTCTCTTATCCTCTCTATTTATCTCCCTATTCTCCCCTCTCTTCCTTTGTACCAACCTTCCATTCATCCTCTCTCCCTTCTCTCTCTCTACTATATAAATAGGCATACCCCGCTTTGCGCGACCCCGCTTTAAGCGAACTCGTTACAGCGCGAAGCAGGTCCGCGCCTATCAGATATCAAAATAAACAATTGAAGGCCGACAACCGAGCCGGCCCAACCGTAAAAGTATTAGAAATTCGAGTTTTTTTTTACAGGCTTGTGAATTATAGCGTACTCGTCTTTGTACACCCAGGTGTGATTCTATAATGTAAAAGAGACCCCTTCCTCTCCCCCCCCAGGACTTGCACGCCATTTTTTCACTCCATCTTCGCTTATTTCTGCGTTATTGTTTGTAAACGAAGGTGACTTTCCGAACAAAACTTCCTCGCCGAATTATTAAGGAATCCATTAATACAGGAAATGATTACAATGTTGCCCGAACATATAATGAGGTTTATTAGTTTCCAATGCCGTTAGAAAATTAATGATGTAGATTAGAATGATCTGACGCTTTCCCGGCGGACAGATGCGGTGAATGTTTCTCGCCATTCTCACCTGGCTGGAAATCCGAGAAAAATTCACCGTACCGATGTAGATTAGTTATTGAAATTAACCGATGTGGGAACCACATGACTTTCTCCATATTTATATGGCAAATTATATGTTAGCTCTGGGATCGTTGTCAATACTTACTTCCGGTTGACAATTAAGAAAAGAAAAAGGAGCGTTACTAAGACGTAACTAAGCGTCGATTGTTAACAATAGTCTTCGGTAGGTGGCGTGGTGGTGGCAGCTAAGAACATAATATATCACTTTAACGGTGCATTATATGGAAAAATGTATCAAACAAAGGTTGTAGAAATAAAATTTCCTACAACTTTTATTCCTTTACATGTTCACATTTATCAAATATTAAAACAAATATTTCAAAATAACGGATAAGTGACAAGAGTAAACACCCACTTCCGGTAGACCGATTTTTACCAAAAACTAGAGATCTTTTAAACTTTATAAAAACGTTAAATATAAAATTTCGCGTTGATCTGAATAATAGTTTTTGAGTTAGAGCGCCCACACAAATCTATCACATACAGACACCATCGAGAAAATATTCAAAACGTGTTCAGGGGACCTTAAAACATGTATTTCCGTTGAAATCTCGAATTCGATTTTTTTCATAAAAACAATACTTTCTCTATATACTTCGTATATGGAGAAAGTATAAATACAAAGATTTGCATCCGGCGCTCACGGATAGAATGCCGACAGGAAGCTGTTTTTTCGGACTGGCAGCGTATTTTTAACAACATTGCGCCAATATTCGCGTCCGTGGAACCTATATGCTCATTGACGCAACGACCCCGTTTAGCGCGAAACTTCCGTGAACCTTACTGTCGCGCAAAGCGAGGTAAGGCTGCGTATAAAGTGAAATCCCGAATCAAATGAATATTTTTTCACCTTCCGACTTACCTTGATGTAATTTAGCATAACCCCCATTTAATGAAAACCTCGATTTAGCGTAGGAGGAAGCATTCTTCCAGTGATTATATATATGTATGTATGTGTGTATATATGTATATATATACATATATTTATATGCATACATATATATATATATATATATATATATATATATATATATATATATATATATATACGCACACGCGCCATATCAAGTGCCTCTTTGCTATGAATATCGCCCTTCATTTGTTCTTTATATGACACCCTCTAGCCCCTAGGGCAACCCAACACAAGAAGACCGTTTATTTAATTTACGAGATCGCGTATCGCCGTTCAACTATTGTTACTTTCCTCCGCCCATACCTCTCTCTCCCTCTCTCCCGGTGATTTCGCTAGCTTTTTTATTGGGAATTCGCTTGTCATTATATTCCATATTTCCTTCCCTAAAGCTCCGCCAGGGTGAACGGCGGGCTGTCGTTTTACTTCTGCGTTGTTTTGTCACGCGCGTCAAATAATTTTAGCGCTTACCCTTTGAAAAATATAATATTCGGTTTGTCTGTCTGTGCGCGCAATATCAGAGGAATCCCGCGACCTCCAGAAGCCAAGTTTCCGCTATTTCTCTGTCTATATGAGAGCCGCAAAAAAATGGGGGAAATAAAGTGGATCTGGGTTCATCTCCACGGGAGTGATCGGTGTCCAAAGGAGAACTCGGATAATAAGCCGAGAATTCGCGCCAGGAAGAAACAAATGAGGGAAGAATTGCGGAAAAATTACGTAATGTGCTTTTTAGGATGGTTCCCAAACTAAACATGGCCTTATGAATGTCTGTGTGTGTGTGTCTGGATGTGTGTGTTTCTTCCGCCGACAACTCATGCACCAACTGACCGATTTTCACGAAACATGGTATGCAGGCATACGATACCGAAACGAAAGTATCGATACCGTAATCATGTGATGAATCGAATTAAAAGTATCGATACCACAAAAGTATCGGGCCGAAAGTGCCGATGTAACTAAAAAAATCGAAAGAAAAGAATCGAGTACGAAAGTACTCGAAAGGAAATTACCGATGTGAGTAAAGTATCGATACTTTTTTCGTGTCTAAGGGTACGAAATCGAAACGAAAGTATCGATACCTTGCTCATATGTTATGTCGAATGAAAAGTGTCGATGCCACAAAAGTATCGGGCCGAAAGTATCGATGCCACAAAAGTATCGGGCCGAAAGTGCCGATGTAACTAAAAAATCGAAGGAAAATAATCGAGTACAAAAGTACTTGGTATCGAAATGAAATTACCGAGGTGAGTAAACTATCGATACTTTTTTCGTATCCCTAATGGTATGAGGCTCGTGCTATCAGGGCCCACCTCCGGGTTATATTTAATTTGGCGAAGATTGGAGTCCCGGGTTCGATTCCAGGAACATATTTTCCCTATTCGTTTTACATGGGAAATCTCAAATCAAATCGTGTAGAGATGTTTTCTTTAATACATTAAAATATCTTAAAATTGAGATATCGGAGCGAGGCTTGTAGCGTTCTAAAGGGAAAAGAATGTAGATTCTTATTCTTATCACCGGATTTTGATAATCGGTCATATTTTCTTGAATTTCTGCCAAAAATAGAGTTTTTGCGTTTTAAATCGCATTTTATCCCGTTGCTGCCACGGAGACGATAATTACCGAACTCGGCTTGAGCATACGCGAGTGAACAAACGAGTTATTTTCTTTTCCGCTCCACTACCCTTCAGCAATGGACTGTCAGAAGAAGACGTGGATTGCTCTTCACTAAGGCATTCCTAGACCCAATATGTTTTTCTGCCATAGGTACCGCGGCGAGAGAAACAAAGCGCATTTCGTAAGTCGATACGTGATTCTTCCACAAACTTGTTTTCCCTTTTGTTTCAGGCGATCGTCTTCTGTCCGTTTCCAACGAATGCAGCGCCGTGTGCTGTCCTCCCCTTTCGTTTTATCCTCGCCCCATACCCCGTCCTACATAAAGAACGGGTTTACCTTATTCCTTAGATTGCATACTGTCCATTGACGAGAAAAATGAGGCAAGCTCTCTCTTCAGATATTACATTATCGCCCTGTTCTCTCCGTGCTCCTGTTTCAAATTTTCAATCAATTTTCGCTCTATTCTTTCCTATCGTTCTTCTTCTCTCCCCAATTCTCCATTTTCCCCGTACTCGGTATTCTTCCTCTCCCATCCTCTCCTATCCTCTCTCATCCTCTCTCATCCTCTCTCACCCTCTATCACTTCCCGTCTTCATCACTCTTACTCTCTCCACTTCTCTTCCTCCCTCCCTTCCTTCCTCTCTTCCTCCCTCTCTTGCTTCCTCTCTTCCTCTCTCTCTTTCTCTCTCCATCTATCTTTCTCACTCTCTTCCTCCATCTCTTCCTCTCTCTCTTTCTCTCTTCATCTCTCTTTCTCACTCTCTTCCTCCCTCTCTTCCTCTCTCTCTTTCTCTCTTCATCTTTCTTTCTCACTCTCTTCCTCCCTCTCTTCCTCTCTCTTTCTCTCTTCATCTCTCTTTCTCACTCTCTTCCTCTCTCTCTTTCTCTCTTCATCTCTCTTTCTCACTCTCTTCCTCCCTCTCTTCCTTCCTCTCTTTCTCTCTTCCTCACTCTCTTACTGTCTCTCTTCACCTCTCTTCATATATTTCACTTTCTCTATTCCTCTCTAACTTTCTCTCGTTCACTCCTCTCTCTCTCTTCCTATCTCTCTTCCTATCTCTCTTCCTATCTCTCTTCCTCTCTATTCCTCTCTCTTCCTATCTCTCTTCCTATCTCCCTTCCTATCTCTCTTAATCTCTCTCTCTTTCACTCCCTATTTCTATCTCTCTTCTCCTCTATCTTTCTCTCTCTTCCTATTTTTCTCTCTTCCTTTCTCTCTCCTTATCTCCCTTCCTATTTCTCTTATTCTCTATCTCTATTTAATTATCCCTAGTCTTTCACCACAAACAAACAAATCTCCATTTCTTTTCATTTCCTAAAATGTTAACTTGTCATTGTATTTATATAGTACTTTATTTTATGCAATCTTTCATATTATTCTAATTATTCGTCACTTTCTTCCTTTCCGTAAATGACAATGGGTTAGATGGAAGAAGACGCTGTCTCCCTCTTCCTCTCTATTTTCCTCTCTCTCTCTCTTTTCCTCTCATCTTCGCTCTTACTCTCTTCATCACTCTCTTCCCCTATCTCTCCTTTTATCATTCTCTTTCTTCCTTTGCCTTCCTCGCTCTTACTCTCCCTCTCCCTCTCTCTCTCTCTCTCTCTCTCTATATATATATATATATATATATATATATATATATATATATATATATATATTAAGTAAAGGAAAAGAAAAGGTAGTGATGAGGGTATATATATATATATTTGTTTTCCTCTTTCCTCATTTCCACTATCTCTTCTTATTTCTCTCTTCCCTTCATTCTTCTTTTCTATCTCTTCCTTTCTCTATCTCTCTTTAGTCCTAGCTCCCTTCCCATTAAACTTTCTCTCTCTTCCTTTCTCTCTTTATTCTCCATTCTTTTATATTATCCTTACCTTCCTATCTATCTATCTATCTACATATTCCTTCTATCATTCAGTTATCTTTATCTTATCCTTGTCCATTTTCCTGTCTCCCATTCTTTCTCCTCACTTTCTCATTTCTTGTCTATCTTCGTTTATAGCCACATTTCTCCCTCCCTCCCCCTATATTCCTTCCTATCTCTCTCTCTCTTACTCTCCCTTCTCTCTTCCTCTCTGTTTCTTCCTCTCTCTCTCTCCCTTCTTTCGAATATTTCCTTTAATGCTGGATGAATGCAAATCGCAATTGGAATAAAAGTTGCAAGTAATTTAACTATCAACAAATTTTATGTCTGTAATATTTCTAAAAATTTCAAATAGGTTACATAAAAAGAAATATTTTAAGAAACTGGAAGGAAATTTTAGACTTGACAAAGGACAGAAACAAGTTCAAACCATAGCCTTCTATTATTGGATATAGCCACAAAGCTCCAACTATTAAGAAAAGAAAAAGGGGCGTTACTAAGATGTAACTAAGCGTCAATTGTTAAATAAAATCCTAGGGAGGTGGCGTGACAGTGGCAGCTAAAAATATAAGGTATCTCTTAAACAATGCATTATATGGAAAAATATTTCAAACAGAGATTGTAGAAAATTAAATTTCCTACAACGTTTATTCCAGTACATTTTCACATTTATCATATATTAAAGCAAATATTTCAAAATAACGAATGTGACCCTTAGTTACTTAGTAACAATAGTCGTCGGTAGGTGGCGTGGTAGTAGCAGTAAAAAAATAATTAGTTTTTAAGATATCCCTTAAACAATACATTATATGGGGAAATGTTTCAAAAAAGATTGTAGGAGATTAAATGTTTTTACAACTTTTATTCCAATACAGTTTCACATTTATCGAATATTAAAGCAAATATCTCAAAATAACGGACAAGTGACAAGAGTAAACACCCACTTCCGGTCGACCGATTTTTGCCAAAAACTAATCAGTTCTTCCGACTTTTATCGAAATGTTAAATATAAAATTTCGCGTTGACCTGATTAATAGTTATCGAGTTAGAGCCCCCACAAAAACCTATCACACACAAAGACATCGAGAAAATGGTCAAAACGTTTTCATGGGACCTCAAAACGTGTACTTCCGTTGAAATATCGAAGCCGATTTTTTTCGTGAATACATAACACTTTCCCCTATACTACGTATGTATGGAGAAAGTAATAAATGGGTAATTTGGGACTAAGGAATGATCGTAAACAAATAAATATCATGTTACCACTATTCTAGTAAGAGGTAAGTTTTAAATAATTGTCCTATTGTTTTATTAAGCGCAACCGATTAGGAAATTAGCAGGTTAATCTAAAATTCGATATTTCCTTGGTATCAACACTGGCGTTTCAGTTTGTAGGTAGGGGATACGATATCGAAACGAAAGTATTATACCGTAATCATATGATGTATCGAATGAAAAGTATCGATACCACAAAAGTATCGGGCCGAAAGTACCGATGTCACTAGAAAATCGAAAGAAAAGAATCGAGTACAAAAGTACTTGGTATCGAAAGGATATTACCGATATGAATAAAGTATCGATACTTTTTCGTATCTAAGGATACGAAATCGAAACGAAAGTACCGATACCGTAATCATATGATGTATCGAATGAAAAGTATCGATACCACAAAAGTATCGGGCCGATAGTACCGATATCACTAGAAAATCGAAAGAAAAGGATCGAGTACAAAAGTACTTGGTATCGAAAGGAAATTACCGATGCGAGTAAAGTATCGATATTTTTTTCGCATCCCTATTTGTAGGTATTACACTAAAATACTTAATATTTATCAATTTTGACATGATCTCGCATTAATAGTAAATAACGCCTCTAGCGCGTATTTATTCGTCTTCCACTCCAATTTTCTCTCATTCCACCTCTCTTCCTCTCTCTCTCTCTCATTTATCCACCTTTCCTTCACACTTTCTTATTTACCTATCTCACCCGCTATATTCTTGGTTCTGTCTCGAAATTTCTCTCTCTCTCCCTTCCTCCCCTTTTCATATACAACCCCTATATTGACGTCCCTCTATCCCCCCCTTGCCCTCTATACAAACTGTCGTATTTTACGTGCTTATCCTCCACGTCCCACCCCTTCCTCCCTCGCAATACGCCTAAATTTCTTCAGATTGTCTATTGTTTTTTCCCTCGACCGATATCATATACGGAGAGTTTTTTTGTTTCGAGTGTGTCCTGCGATTCCAAATCCTTATTCTTTTCCCCTCCCTTTTCCACCGATATATAGTACATAGTATAGTATATATAGTATATATATATATATATATATATATATATATATATATATATATATACTAGCTGAAACGCCCGACTTTGCTCGGAAAAGAGTTCAAACGATTTTTATAATTTATTATTTTTATTGGTGTATCACTTTCGATGTCACATCACAATAAAACTAATACAATAAATTCTGAAATTTACTTACTTTCGCTGTGGGGGTGCCCCAAGTTCACCAAACGTTCCCCATTCCTCAATTACGCGAACGATGTATTCATTAACATTTACTATTTTATGCATTGTATTGTGAAGTTTTTATCATTGATATAATTACGCATTGACGTCCTGCTTAATATCCACATGGATAGATGCACCGAAGCCTTTAAAGCAGCAATAAATTAACGTGGATTATGTCAATACTATTAGCCAAAACGTAAATAATAAACGACAACTTGGTTACCGAAGAAATGTATCGATTTATGTTGCGATGAATATTTAATTGTTAATGGTAAAATATAACAATGTTCTAATATTCCTTAAAAATAATTTGACTCACGTTGAAAGTATTCATAGACTATATTTAAACATGAATCCATTTGTACCCTTTATCTTGGCTTTGGCTATTCTTTCTCTACGACGCGCCACGGCCTTGGATTAACCTTTGAAGACGACAACAATTAAGAAATGTAGCTTTGTCGCCTCCTGGAAAATGTTAATAAATTTTGCGCTTAAAGGATAATTTCGAGCGCCTTAACAGGTAATACTATAAAACATGAACAGAATTAAAATATTCAGTCTATCGTCCGTAAAATAAACCATCTCTCGCGATCTTAAGTTAATATTTAGGTAAATTTATAACCACATCAGTGAAGGGATGCATGGTATTTTGGGGCTTCTCCGCACCATTTCCTATGCATTCTTATGGAAATAGTATTTCGTTGACCACACGGGGTATAAGAGACCCCCACGGTCGGCAAACCTAGACCAAGTTCTTCCTTTTGTCCATAGGATGGCTCATGAAACTTTTGAATTCGATAGCTTCAACCGCGGAAAAACGTATAAAGAACATACATACATACACACACCACACTGAAATATATATATATATATATATAAAGTGCTTATGGAAGAGGAAAGGTAAGTGGCATAAATGGATGGAGAAGATGTTGGGATAAGAAAGCCCAGTGAGCACTCACCAATAAGATAGATAATTTCAGGTTGGCGAGCTGCTGTGGGTGTCGGAGTGACACACGTAAAACGAACGCAAAAAAAACACGGAAGCTTTCGGGAGTGATCCCTTCGTCAGCACAGGAGAGAGAGAACTTTTTCTGTCTCTCTCCTGTGCTGACGAAGGGATCGCTCCCGAAAGCTTCCGTGTTTTTTGTTTTTTTTTTGTGTTCGTTTTACGTGTGTCACTTCGACATCCCCAGCTGCTCACCAACCTGAAGTCATCTTATTGGTGAGTTCTCACTGGGCTTCCTTATCCCAACAACTTGTTGCCATCCATTATATATATATATATATATATATATATATATGGATGGCAACAAGGTGTTGGGATGAGCTGATGAAGGAATAACTCCGAAAGCTTCTACGTTTGTGATGTTTCTGTGTTTTAGTGTTCTTTTACGTGTGTCGCTTCGACATCCCCGGGGCCTCGCCAACCTGAAGTCGTCCGATTGGTGAGTGTTCACTGGGTTTCCTCATCCCAACACCTTGTTGCCATCCATATATCCACTTTACTTTTCCTTTTCCGTAAGCTGTTATATATATATATATATGTATATATATATATATATATATATATATATATATATCATTAAGGCAATAGCTTATATGTTACACCAAAATTTATGCGAAAATTAGGATATTTTGTGTGTTAGGATTGTGGCATCATCAACCGTGCCTTTAAGTACGTATCTGGATATAAAAAATTATTTGAAATTATCACGTCATCATATGTATACGTCGTTGGCTGAAATCATATAGACTATAGTGCAGTCTAAACATTAAATCAATGCTCTTGAAATGTGGATAATCAATTCCCATTGAAAGGCATTGAGAGTCGTTCCTATGGTGATTAATATTTTTCATTGTTGAAAACCGAAAACTTTTCATAATGTTATTAAAATCAATTTTTTACGCAAATTTAGCAAGGGTTCGAATTTTCTCTTCGAGGAGAATCAACTTCATTCTTTTTTCCATAATAAAATGCATCTTCCGACTTTGCATCTTAATTATAAATAATTTTAAAAAGTAATTTTATATACCCCTGCACATTTTCAACGCTTTCCTTATGGGTGTTTAAAACTGGATTTTGGGGTCAAAAACACCCCTTAAATATAACTTTTTCCATAATTTCGGATTATTTCCGGAGGTTGTAACCAATGCCTATATATTCATGCCAAATTTCAGCTCTGTAGCTGTAGTACCTTAAGGTTTTATATGATATATCATATATCCTATATATGTAAGAAGCAGCTATGTAAAATGATATAGCAACCTCCCACTCAATGAAACATATTTCCTCCTCCTGCCGCTGTGTGGCGTTCTTAGTATGTTGATCGGTGAAGTGGGGTTGGGCTGTGCGTGGGGGAAGCATTCCAATATCAAATTTTTTCCGCTTTCTTCCGTCGAATTCCCCTCTACCTTCCCCCCCCCCCCCCCCCCCGATATCATTCTTGCCTTATTCATAACCTAAAATTCGAAACAGGTCGTCCTAAACAAACTCGGCGCCCCGCTTTTACGCGACAGATTGGTTCCGGGGACGTTTCGCGCCGAGCGAAACCCGCGTTAAACCGAATACCAGTGCGTATTATATAAATGTAGGTAAGTCATTCTTATTTTTCATATCAATTCATACAATTTGTTATCTACTGGCGTAATTGACGATCAAATAGGACGGTGTATGCGTGGATTGAGTGTTCGGTTAAAATCAAGATATAAATATCAATGATTTCCACTTTTATTCGCGCTAAATAGGTAAACAATAAATTTGAAATTCACGCAATTGAGTGTTCCAGAGAGTAAAAATAATTTTGTGCGAATGGAAATTACGCTATACAATTCTTATCCGCCCAAAATTATTTTTAATTTATTGAACATTTAATTTTGCCTCTCTCTTTCTCTGTCTCCCTTCCTCTCTCTCTCCTCTCTCACTCCCTCCCTCTCTCTCTTTCTTACTTCCTCTCTCTCCCTCTCTCTCTCTCTCTCTCTCCTATTAAAACATTCAAAGCACGTATTCCTTACGCATATAATATAAGGTTTGAGATAACAATCTCGAGACTTAACAATGACAAGGTCGGCAAGGCAACACATCGTAAAAAAAAAGCTTACATCCTTCCAATAAATATTATTTCAACGCATAACTACAGCGATTTCGAATTGTAGACGATAATAATAAGAAACTTTATTCATTTTTCTTTAAAACGGCGCAGCTCCGAATATCGTAGGTCTATTCTTTCTGATTGTGAAATGCAAAATAGTAAAAGCTTGTAAGTCTAAAAAATCGATTTTTACGAGTTGTCTTATGGGTGTTTAAAATTGGAAATTGGGGTCAAAAACACCCTTTAAATATCAGCTTTTCTAGGGTTTCGGATTTTTATCGGAGGTTGCGCCCCTTGGCCTATCTTCCTTCAAAATTTCAGCTCTGCGGCAATTCTAGAAGTACCTTAGGTATTATTATCCTAATATATTGAAGCGTTACGCGACAGAAATATTTATATTATTATATTGTTGCCACCTGGCACTATGACCAATCTGTAACATTTTATTATAATAATTTGCGCAAAACTGGCTCATTACGCCAACGAGAATTGGTTTCCTGGGCGCGAAAACTAAAGTGCAATATTAATTTTTAAAATCTGATGTGTCCACCACATGACTTTCTAAATACCTGAAATATTTCTAAAAATTCCAAATCACACACATACACACACACGCAGACATCATCGGGAAAATGGTCAAAATGTGTTAAGGGGACCACCGAGAGGGGTAAGAAATAAACTTGGTCCTCGGCGTGATCTGCGCTGCACTCCCTCCATCAATATTAAAAACCAAGGCTTGATCAGCTGATCACGAACGTGCGACAGCATCACGGAAGCCGATAAAGCAAGCCGCTCGAATCAACAAATCGGCCGAGAAAAAACGGATCATATTTTTTCGATCTCTAGATTTCTTTGCTCTGAAAACTTTTGAAAACCTTCCTAAAATGTCGGTGAATGTCTTGATTCGAAGGTCACTATTATGTTTTTCATGCCCCCATTTCGAAAATTGAACTTTAGTACAGAAAAATAAGCTTATGTGGGCAACACATGACTTTCTCCATATTTATATGGCAAATTACATGTTGTTAGCTTTGGGATCGTTGTCAATATTTACTTCCGGTTGACAATTAAGAAAAGAAAAAGGAGCGTTACTAAGACGTAACTATGCGTCAATTGTTAACAATAGTCTTCGGTAGGTGGCGTGGTGGTGGCAGCTAAAAAATATAAGATATCTCTTAAACAATGTATTATATGGAAAAATGTATCAAACAAAGATTGTAGAAAATAAAATTTTCACCAACTTTTATCCCAATACATTTTTACATTTATCAAATATTAAAGCAAATATTTCAAAATAACGGATAAGTGACAAGAGCGAACACCCACTTCCGGTCGACCGATCTTTACCAAAAACTAAACAGATCTTTTAATTTTTATAAAAATGTTAAATATATAAATTTGCGTTTACCTGATCAATAGTTATTGAGTTAGAGCGCCCACAAAAATCTATCACAAAATAGTCAAAACGTGTTCAGGGGACCTTAAAACATGCATTTCCGTTGAAATCTCGAATTCGATTTTTTTCATGAAAACAATACTTTCTCTATACTTCGTATATATGGAGAAAGTAAAAATAAAATTGGAAGAAATTGAGCGACTACTCGCCTATACAATCATTTTTTATAAATTAAATTTTTTATCTAATATTATGCTTATGAATTTGCTGGGGTATGCTTTACGTATGTAACGGTACCATTTGGGTCGAAAGGCAAAAGCGATTTCAAATTTAGGGTCTTTGACAAAAACGTTTGGGAACCACTGTAGTAGACTATACCGAATCCCCGAGTCCAACAATAGTCGTTGTTGCTATGGCAACACCCTCGTAATGTCCGACAAAACTGCAAAAAAGCCGGTATTTACGCGAAATTAGAAGAGATACGATCGTTAAGCAAAATTATACGATATAAATTTATAATCTCCATTCCTTTCCTCAGAGAATAGTACAAATCCCGCACCGATATTACAATTCTAAGATATTTTAACGCGCGAGAGAAAATTACCCTGCGCGATGGATTTCAGATTCCCCATGCAAATCGAACGGGAAGGATAAGTTCCCGGAATCGAACCCGAATCTATCCTCCGAGGGAATGAACGTAGATTCCTAGCGATCGTGGAATCACGCGTAAATACTGGCGCTTTTGCAGTTGTTACCGCTAAATGCGAGAGTGTTACCTCAGCGACGACCATCGTCGGACTTGTATTCGGTATTGTCCAGTGAGAGTAGTTTCCAACACGGGCGCCGCGGCACACCGTGGCGCCACTGCTGATTTTTTAAGGGGGCGAACCGCGATAAAATTAGTTTTGTTAATAAAACCAGCGATTTGGATGTATTCACACGTAACTAGGGCATTGATATTTTCTCTAATGAGCCGATTGGTGCGGAGCCTACTAAAAGGTCGCGAACCAACGGTGTCCAGTACGCGCGACAATTTATTTTTTCCGTTCGGATGTATTTGTAATATTATACACAGCGCCACCTAATGAATTTCGGGATATTATGCGTCATTAACTTCCGCTTGGATCATCTGGTTTCGAGATTATTTCGTCTATAGCAAGAGAAGCCGTTTTCTCGCGGGTGCGAATCCACGAAACGTCCAAATTTCGTCCCTTATTATAATACTAATCTCTCTAAAAAAGGACTTCCGAGTGATATTCGTTCCGTCCGAGGCTTCCCGAGGTTGGCCTCCCTGTCGCGCCCGCTCCCGGATCCGACAATCGCCTCCAATAATCTTAAAAGTGGGTTTCCTAGCGAAGTCTTACTCATTCGAGGGGGGAAAAAACAAACTATTTTTTTTAATCTTCTTTTTTTTTACTTCTCCGACAATTTCTCATAAAATCCACCCCATTCCCCCGAAAGCTTTAATTACACCCTCGAGGTTTTACAAAAATCCGCTGTAATTACGGCGGCGAAACGACCCAAAATGCAGTCGGTTACTAGGCAATAAAAAAAATATTATATATACGCGCAAAAAAAACGAAACAAATGAAAGGCGATATCCGCGAATGAGAGGAGGAGGAGGAGAAAAAAACGCATCGCAGACAGATGAGTAACGCGATGCGATAAAAATGGGGTTTTTTTAATTTTATTTTCCACCACTCTCTCCCTCTCATTCCTTCGGTTCATTGGATGGCGGGGGTGGAAAGGGCTACAGGGGAGACGCCTGGCGGCGTACTTTCAAAGCAGGGCCGAAGAGGGAGAAAGGGGGGGTAATAAGAATAACGAAATGATATCTTCCAGTCGTAATTTCTGAAAAAAGCTATCGGATTCTTTTTTGAGACGCTAAGGGGGAGGGAGGGAGGGAAGGGAGGGGGAGAGGAAGGGAGGGGGTGGGGGAGGGAGAGGGGGAGGGGGAGGGGGGGAGGGGAGAGGGGGGGGTGGAACTGGAAGGAATTATTTCCTCTCGTTCGATCCTTCTCTTCCTCTCTCGCTTCCAATCTCTTCCTCTCACTCATCCACTTTCATTTTCCCTATCTTCCTCTCTTTCATCTTCTTCCTGTCGCTTCCACTCTCTATTACTCTCTCTCCCTCTCTTCCTTTCTCAATTCCTTTGTATCTTCCTCACTCACGCTCTCTTCCTATCTCTAACCCCGCTTTCTAGTCATCCCTTCCTCTTTGTCTTCCCTCTCCCTCTATTCCTCTCTCTCTCTCTCTCTCGCTTACATTCATTTCCTCTCCTCTTCCTCGCTCGCTTTCTCTCTCTTCTTCTCTACTTTCTCTCTTCGTCTCTCCCTCGGCCACTCTCTCTTCCTCTCTCTCTTCCTCTATATCTCTTCATCTCTATCTTCCTCTATCGCGTTCTCCAACTTTCTCTCTACTTTCCACTTTCCTATTTCTTCCTTTCTCCCTTCATCTCCATTTCTCTCTACTTTCTCCCTTCATCTCTCTTCCTTTCTCCGGTCCCCTCTCTCTACCTCACTCCTCTTCCCCTTCCTCTTTCTTCCTCTCTCTTCCTTTCTCTCTCTTCATCTTTCTTCCTCTCTCTTCCTCTCTCACTTCCTCTCACTTCCTCTCTCTTCCTCTTTCTTCCTCTCTCTTCCTCTTTCTCTTCCTCTCTCTTCCTCTATCTCACTTCCTCTCTCTTCCTCTTTCTTCCTCTTTCTTCCTCTATCTCTTCCTCTCTCTCATCCTCTCCCTCTCTTCCTCTCTCTTCCACTCTCACTTCCTCTCTCTCTTCCTCTTTCTTCCTCTCTCTCTTCCTCTCTCTCCCTCTTTCTTCCTCTCTCTTCCTCCCTTTCTTCATCTCTTTCTTCCTCTCTCTCTTCCTCTCTCTCTTCCTCTCTCTCTTCCTCTCTCTCTTCCTCTTTCTTCCTCTCTCTTCCTCTCTATCTTCCTCTTTCTTCCTCTCTCTTCCTCTCTCTTCCTCTCTCTCTTCCTCTCTCTCTTTCTTCCTCTCTCTTCCTCTCTTTCTTCATCTCTCTCTTCCTCTCTCTCTCTCTTCCTCTTTCTTCCTCTCTCTTCCTCTCTATCTTCCTCTTTCTTCCTCTCTCTTCCTCTCTCACTTCCTCTCTCTCTTCCTCTCTCTCCCTCTTTCTTCCTCTCTCTTCCTCCCTTTCTTCATCTCTTTCTTCCTCTCTCTCTTCCTCTCTCTCTTCCTCTTTCTTCCTCTCTCTTCCTCTCTATCTTCCTCTTTCTTCCTCTCTCTTCCTCTCTCTCTCTTTCTTCCTCTCTCTTCCTCTCTTTCTTCATCTCTCTCTTCCTCTCTCTCTCTTCCTCTCTCTTCCTCTCTATCTTCCTCTTTCTTCCTTTCTCTTCCTCTCTCACTTCCTCTCTCTCTTCCTCTTTCTTCCTATTTCTTCCTCTTTCTTCATCTCTCTCTTCCTCCCTCTCTTCCTCTCTCTCTTCCTCTCTCTCTTTCTCTCCATTTCTCTACTTTCTACTTTGATATTTCTTCCTTTCTACCATCATCTCCATTTCTCTTTACATTCTCCCCTCCTCTCTCCTCCTTTCTCCGGTCCCCTCTCTCTACCTCACTCCTCTTCCCCTTCCTCTTTCTTCCTCTCTCTTCCTTTCTCTCTCTTCATCTTTCTTCCTCTCTCTTCCTCTCTCACTTCCTCTCACTTCCTCTCTCTTCCTCTTTCTTCCTCTCTCTTCCTCTTTCTCTTCCTCTCTCTTCCTCTATCTCACTTCCTCTCTCTTCCTCTTTCTTCCTCTTTCTTCCTCTATCTCTTCCTCTCTCTCATCCTCTCCCTCTCTTCCTCTCTCTTCCACTCTCACTTCCTCTCTCTCTTCCTCTTTCTTCCTCTCTCTCTTCCTCTCTCTCCCTCTTTCTTCCTCTCTCTTCCTCCCTTTCTTCATCTCTTTCTTCCTCTCTCTCTTCCTCTCTCTCTTCCTCTCTCTCTTCCTCTCTCTCTTCCTCTTTCTTCCTCTCTCTTCCTCTCTATCTTCCTCTTTCTTCCTCTCTCTTCCTCTCTCTTCCTCTCTCTCTTCCTCTCTCTCTTCCTCTCTCTCTCTTTCTTCCTCTCTCTTCCTCTCTTTCTTCATCTCTCTCTTCCTCTCTCTCTCTCTTCCTCTTTCTTCCTCTCTCTTCCTCTCTATCTTCCTCTTTCTTCCTCTCTCTTCCTCTCTCACTTCCTCTCTCTCTTCCTCTCTCTCCCTCTTTCTTCCTCTCTCTTCCTCCCTTTCTTCATCTCTTTCTTCCTCTCTCTCTTCCTCTCTCTCTTCCTCTCTCTCTTCCTCTTTCTTCCTCTCTCTTCCTCTCTATCTTTCTCTTTCTTCCTCTCTCTTCCTCTCTCTCTCTTTCTTCCTCTCTCTTCCTCTCTTTCTTCATCTCTCTCTTCCTCTCTCTCTCTTCCTCTCTCTTCCTCTCTATCTTCCTCTTTCTTCCTCTCTCTTCCTCTCTCACTTCCTCTCTCTCTTCCTCTTTCTTCCTATTTCTTCCTCTTTCTTCATCTCTCTCTTCCTCCCTCTCTTCCTCTCTCTCTTCCTCTCTCTCTTTCTCTCCATTTCTCTACTTTCTACTTTGATATTTCTTCCTTTCTACCATCATCTCCATTTCTCTTTACATTCTCCCCTCCTCTCTCCTCCTTTCTCCGTTCCTCTCTCTTCCTCTTCATCTCTTCATCTCTCTCTTCCTCTCACTCTTCCTCTATCGATTTCTCTCCCTTTCTCCCTACTTTCTCCTTTCCAATTTTCTTCCTTTCTCCCTTCCTCTCTATTTCTCTCTACCTTCTCCCTTCCTCTCTCTACCTATGTCCGTTCCTATCTCTCTTCCTCTCTCTCTCTCTCTCTTTATTCCTATCCCCACTCCTCTTGTTTCTTCCTCTCCTCCTTTATCCTTATATATCAGGATGCAAATTGGCGCTGGCTGCAATTCAAAGGCTGGGAGTCAATTTTTCATACTGAGCCGTGTTATTTTTCTTAGCGTGGATATTTGCGTCGCTCACTGCAATCAATTACCGCAAAATACGCGATTATTTGCGCGGAAACCAATGCAAGTTTAAATCCCGCGAGGGAAAAAAGATGGTTTTAGCGAGTCTAATTACAAAAATATAACGTTTCGAACGGAACTCAGGAAGCATATTTTCCGCATAATTATTACAAATTAAATGAACGTTAACACATTACCTTTTAGAATCAGATGCACAAAAATAGTCGTTGCCATGGCAACGCTCTCTCGTAACGAGTGATTAAAAACTGCAAATAAACGTCAGTATTTAGGCGAAATTCGAAGAAATTCGTCCGATAAGCAGAATTCTACGATAATAATTAGAATCTGCATTCCTTTCCTCAGAGAATAGTACAAATATCGCTCCGATATTGTAATTCTAAGATATTTTAATGTGTAAAAGAATATTACCCCTCCGCGATGGATTTCAGATCTCCCATGTAAATCAAACGGGAAGGATAGTTCCCGGAATCGAACCCGGGACTTTCAATCTTCGCAACAAAAACTATCCCAGTAGCAAGAGATTTCCAGCAAAGTGTCCGTTGGTTCGAAAGTGAATAAGAGGGAGACGGGCAAACACGACGAAGGAACTATAACACTATTTCCATTCCGGAAAGTAGGCTCAACAACACGGCGTACATATAATAAGGGACATGAAGGTAGCTTCACTGCACGTACTGTTCCAAGGGAGGATAATTTCGAGCGCCAATTAAAATAAATAAACTCCCGACAGAACCCCCTAGCGGTCAATTATCGAAGCTCGCCGTAAAGATGGCGCCTCCATAGGCGAAGGGGAAGTCTCTTTCTCGATTAAAAGGGCATTTGTAGCGGCCCTATCTATCATCTATTCGCCTCCAACGCCGCCTATATATCTCTATCTCCCTCTCCGTCCACTATCTGCCTCCTCTCTCACTCCAAACGCCCGCCATATTTCCATGAAATAGCAATACGCAAGCAAGGGCAGCTGCCGCCGCTTCGCAGGCGATGCTGTCAAAGGCATCAATCATTGTGTCAGCGGGTGGAAACCGGTAAGGGAGGAGGTTGAGGAGGAGAGGGGAGGGGAGGAGGGGATGGAGGGTGGGGGCGGGAGGGAAGGAGGGGAAGGAAGGCGGGAAGGAAGGGAGAGGGAGAATTGTGGGAGCGGGGTAAAAGGATAGGGGTATGATGTGGAGGTAGAGGAAGAGGGAGGAAAGGAGAGGAAGAAAGGGAGAGAGGGAAGGATGAGAGGAAGAGAGGGGGAGTAGAGAGAGACAGGATAGGAAGGGAGGGAAGGAAGGAAAGAAGAGAGAGGGGGAGGGAGGGGAAGAGAAGGCGAGAGGGAAGGAGAGAGAGAGAGGATAGGAAGAGAGGAAGAAAGGGGGAAAGAGAGATATAAGGAGGAGAGAGGGAGAATATAGAGGGAGGAAGAGAGAGGGAAGGAAGAGAGAGGTAGAAAGAAGTAAGAGGGAAGGAGGGAGTGAGTGAAGAGAGGGGGAGAAGGAAGAGAGGGAGAGAAGAAAGGAAAAGACGAGAAGAAAGGAAGAGAGGGAAAGAAGAAAGGAAGAATGGAAGAGAGGGATAGAAGGGGAGGGAGAGATAGAAGGAAGGAGAGGAAGAAAGGGAGAGAGGGAAGGATTAGAGGAAGAGAGGGGAGGAGAGAGAGAGAGAGACAGGATAGGAAGGGAGGGAAGGAAGGAAGGAAGAGAGAGGGAGGAAGGGGAAGAGAAGGCGAGAGGGGAGGAGAGAGAGGATCGGAAGAGAGGAAGAGATAGAAAGAAGGAAGAGAGGAAGACAGAGGAAGAAAGGGGAAGAGAGAGGGAGAAAGAGAGAGGGAAGGAATAGAGAGAGGGAGGAAGAAAAGAGGGAGGAAGAGAGAGGGAGGAAGAGAGAAGGAAGAGAGAGTGAAGGAAGAGAGGGAGAGACGAAATGAAGAGAAGAAAGGAAGAGAGAGAAAGAAGAAAGGAAGAATGGAAGAGAGGGATAGAAGGGGAGGGAGAGATAGAAGGAAGAGAGAGTGAGAAAGGGAGAGAGAAGAGAAAGGGAGGGGAAGAGAAAGGGAGGGAAGAGGTAAATAGGGAGGGAGGGAAAGGAGGAATGGGAGGGAATGAGAGGAATGGAAGTAGGGAGAAATGTGAGAGAGGAAGGTAGGGGTTAAAGATAGGGATAGGATGCGGAGAAAGAAGTAAGGAGAGGTAGAGGAAGACAGGAGAAAGAGAGGGAAGGAGATGGAAGGACGAGAGAGGGAGAGATGGAAGGAATAGAGGGAGTAGAGCGAGGAAGAGAGAGAAGAAGAGAGAGAGGAAGAAAGAGGGGAAGAAAGAGAGGAAGAGAGAGAGGAAGAAAGAGAGGAAGAGAGAGAGGAAGAGAGAGATGAAGAGAGAAAGTGAGAGAGGAAGTGAGCAAGAGAGAGGAAGAGAGAGGGGAGAGAGAGGAAGAGAAAAGAAGAAATAGAGGAAGATAGATGGAAAGAGAGAGGGGAAGAGAGAGAGGAAGAGTGAAAGGAAGAGTGAGAGGAAGATAGAGAGTAGAGAGAGGAAAAGAGAGGGGAAGAAAGAGAGGAAGAGAGAGAGGAAGATAGGGAGAGATAGATGAAATGAGCGAAATGTAGAGAGATGAAGAGAGAAAGTGAGAGAGGAAGTGAGGAAGAGAGAGAGGAAGATAGAGAGGAAGAGAGAGAGGAAGAGAGAGGAAAAGAAAAAGAATAGAGGAAGATAGATGGAAAGAGAGAGAGGAAGAGAGAGAGGAAGAGTGAAAGGAAGAGTGAGAGGAAGATAGAGAGTAGAGAGAGGAAGAGAGAGAGGAAGAATGAGATGAAGAGAGAGAGAGGAAGATAGGGAGAGATAGATGAAATGAGCGAAATGTAGAGAGATGAAGAGAGAGAAGATGAGAGAGAGGAAGAGAGATAGGAAGAGAAAGAGAGAGAGAGGAAGGAAGGAAGAAAGAGATGAAGGAAGAGAGAGGAAGAGGGAGGGAGAGAAGGGAGGGAGAGACGAGGAAGTGAGGATGGAGGGAAGGGTTGTAGAGAAAGGAAGAGAGAGTGATAAAGGGAGAGAGGGTTGAAAGAGACATGGAATAAAGAAAGAGGGAGAAATGTGGAAATGGAAGGTAGGGGGTTACAGATAGGGGCAGGATGTGGAGGGAGAGGGAACGGTAGCTAGATAAATATATTTATCATCTTAGGCCAGTGGCCTTTAAGGACATACAGCAGTTGTACAGCAGTTGAAAAACAATCTGATATGGCCACCGGGAAAAATTCAGACTTGACAAAGAACTGAAATAAACACATACCTGTAGCCTTCTGATATTGGATATAGCCACGAAGCTCCAACAATTAAGAAAATAAAATGGAGCGTCGTTGCAAGACGTTACTAAGCGACAAGTGTTTACAATAGTCGCCGGTAGGTGGCGTGGTCGTGACAGCAAAAAAAATATCATTTTAATAATATCTCATAGACAATACATTGTATGGAAAAATGTTTCAAACAAAGGTGGTAGAAAATTAAATTTCCTACAGCATATATTCTTACGCGTTTTTACAATAATCAAATATTAAAGCAAGTAATAAAGTAAATAGAATATCTCCTTTATAATGCGTTCTACAAAAAAAAAATTTATATTACTTTCAGTATTTTAAACCTGATAATGCTTTGTTTCCCAATTTTTATCTTTCATTGATAAACCATGAACTACAAGTGATATTTATGGTATGAGGATTCCTTGGAATGACCAACACATACCGAAACATCTCCTGTCAATAAAAGTAATCAATTCGGGAAGTCAACTTCGGGAAACCAACCTGCATCAGTCCTGGATTGAACTCCCTGTTATAAAATATGATATTTAGGACTTAGAGTCAAAGACAATAAGAGAATAACATAGAAGAGCCTCGTAAGCCAATCAGGGGTACCACTTTACCGGCGATAAAAAATTAACTTTTCGTCATACCTCGCAAAGTGTTGGCCACAGCGAAAATTGTAGAACAAATAACGTAGAATATTTCTTTCCCTGTGCATTTTTATCGTATGAGGCGCGGTTATCAATAAAATGAAACGAAAACATTGTAATTCGAGTTGAAATATTTTGCGTAGTTACTTCATCACTGTTGCTAACACAAACATTCTCACAGATATATACGGTTAATTTCCTTACGTGTGTGTGTGTGTGAGTGCAATATTTTTAAATAGGAATAAAATGGCTTATTTTACCGTTCTCCGTGTGTCCTAAAACGTTTATATAATCATTTCTCTCGAATACTCCGCTGCACGTAACGCGCCTATTAGCGACACACTGTTCACATTCCTAACTTGTTCAGAAAACGCGCTAAAATAAACATCAAATTTTAAAAAAAAACTGCACTTCGACATGTCCCAGAACATGCCAATGATGACGACCACCTCGCATAATGGAATCCCCCCCCCCCCCCCAACAAACCCTATTCCGAGCGATTTAACGAGCCGGGAGTGCCGCTGAGGGAGGATATCGAGCGCTTCTAACGCAGGCGGGTCTCGTCGAAAGCCTGGAAGACTTTGAGTAAAGAAATAGTTCCACGTTGAAAAATCCGACGGGAAAACTCTTCCGCCGTGGTATCACACCACAGCTCGGCAGCCACTGACGTAGCCGGCTTCGCAGAACGGAATTTCGACTTTTCCGCCGATCTTGCTGGATCACACCCCCGAAAATCTGGCACCCACTAGATCGCAGGGTTCCGCCGATACAGACAGACAAACTAGTACAGAAGGTACGTTGTTTTTTCTTGAGGGGAAAAGAACGCCGAAAAACACAGGTTCCCCTGGAAACACAACCGCATCATTATAAAAACAAAATAAAACACGGCTCAAACAAACCGAAATTCGCAAAAAAAATCGAAAGGAGAA
>CM054119.1:16139924-16168282 GCA_028673005.1 Tanypteryx hageni | reverse complement strand
ATAATATATATATATATATATATATATATATATATATATATATATGTATGTATATATTATATATATAGGAATTTGACGAAAAGTATTTCTGTGCACACGAGAAACCCCGTTCATCCACACTTGTTTCGTCTCTCTTCTCTTTATCTAACGCCCATTTATCTCATATTTCCTCTTTATATTCTCTTTATCTTCCTCTCTTTCCATATTCCTCTCTCCCTTCTTCTGTTTTTTCTCTTCCTATCTCTTTTTTCTCTTCCTATTTCTCGTCTCTCTCTTCCTCTATCTATTTCCCTCTCTCTTGCCTCCCTCTCTCTCTCTCACTCTATCTCCCTCCCTCTGCTTCCATCTCTCTATCTCCCTCTTTTTACTTCCCTCTCTTTACCTCCCACTTTATCTACCCCTCTCTCTAACTCCCCCCTTTACCTTATTTATCTCCCTCTTTCTACCTCCCTCTATGTAACTCCCTCTCTGTAACCCCCTCTCTGTAACTCCCTCCCTCTCTCGCTCCCTCTCTCTCTCTCCCTCCCTTTCTGCCTCCCTCTCTCTCTCCCTCCATTTCTCCCTCCCTTTCTCCCTCCATTTCTCCCTCCCTTTCTCCCTCTCTCTAATTCCCTCTCTCTACCTCCCTCTCTCTACCTCCCTCCCTTTATCTCCCTCTCTCTACCTTCCTCTCTCTCCCTCCTCTCTACCTCCCTCCCTTTATCTCCCTCTCTCTATCTCCCTCCCTTTATCTCCCTCTCTCTAACTCCCTCTTTCTACCTGCCTCTCTCTACCTCTCTCTCTCTACCTCCCTCCCTTTATATCCCTCTCTCTACCTCCCTCTCTCTCCCTCCCTCTCTACCTCCCTCCCTTTATCTCCCTCTCTCCCTCCCTTTATCTCCCTCCCTTTACCTCCCTCTCTCTCCCTCCCTCTCTCTAACTCCTTCTCTCTAACTCCCTCTCTCTAACTCCCTCTCTCTACCTCCTTCTCTTTACCTCTCTCTCTACCTCCCTCTCTCTTACTCCCTCCCCTTTACCTCCCTCCCTTTATCACCCTCCCTCTATCTCCCTCTCTCTACCTCCCTCCCTTTATCTTCCTCCCTCTATCTCCCTCTCTCTACCTCCCTCTCTCTACCTCCCTCTCCATACCTCCCTCTCTCTACCTCCCTCTACCTCTATTTATCTCCCTCTCTTCACTTCCCATTCTTCATCCATCTTCCTTCCTTCTTCCTCTTTATCCATTTATCTCTTCCCTCTCAATTTCCCCCTTTTACTCCCTCTATCTCCCTCTCTCTACCTCCCTCTTCATACCTCCCTCTCTCTACCTCCCTCTCTCTCCCTCCCTCTCTCTAACTCCTTCTCTCTAACTCCCTCTCTCTAACTCCCTCTCTCTACCTCCTTCTCTTTACCTCTCTCTCTACCTCCCTCTCTCTTACTCCCTCCCTTTACCTCCCTCCCTCTATCTCCCTCTCTCTACCTCCCTCCCTTTATCTCCCTCCCTCTATCTCCCTCTCTCTACCTCCCTCCCTCTACCTCCCTCTCCATACCTCCCTCTCTCTACCTCCCTCTCTCTACCTCCCTCTCTCTACCTCTATTTATCTCCCTCTCTTCACTTCCCATTCTTCATCCATCTTCCTTCCTTCTTCCTCTTTATCCATTTATCTCTTCCCTCTCAATTTCCCCCTTTTACGTTCTCTCTCACCTTCCCTCTCCTCCTCCCCTCTCTCTCTCTCTTCATCATCTGGGACCATTATTGCGGTTCGATATGTATCGAAACCGGTCGTAATTCTCCCTCGGCACGTCCAGAATCGATACCTATCGAAAAATTAGCGCTTCCCCCCCCCCCTCCCCTCCTCTTCCCCTCTCTTACTCGTAAATCTGAAGCGGAATATAGACAAGAGGAGGAAGGGATTGCAGTTTAAGCCTTTTCTGGATTGGTTGAAATGGAGCGCCCGGAGCTCGTCATCTGTTTCGGCTCGTATTTCATTTGTCTACATATCTCTCTCTCGCTTTAGCCGCTAGGTGTGTCTGCCTGTTAATATCGGATGTTCATTTGTTCTCCTTTCGATTTTTTTTGCGAATTTCGGTTTGTTTGAGCCGTGTTTTATTTTGTTTTATAATGATGCGGTTGTGTTTCCAGGGGAACCTGTGTTTTTTCGGCGTTCTTTTCCCCTCAAGAAAAAACAACGTACCTTCTGTACTAGTTTGTCTGTCTGTATCGGCAATATCTGCGGAACCTAGAGGTGCCAGATTTTCGGAGTGTGATCGGGCAAGATCGGCGGAAAAGTCGAAATTCCGTTCTGCGAAGCCGGCTGCGTCAGTGGCTGCCGAGCTGTGGTGTGATACCACGGCGGAAGAGTTTTCCCGTCGGATTTTTCAACGTGGAACTATTTCTTTACTCAAAGTCTTCCAGGCTTTCGACGAGACCCGCCTGCGTTAGAAGCGCTCGATATCCTCCCTCAGCGGCACTCCCGGCTCGTTAAATCGGTCGGATTAGGGTTTGTTGGGGGGGGGATTCCATTTTGCGAGGTGGTCGTCATCAGTGACATGTTCTGGGACTTGTCGAAGTGCAGTTTTTTAAAATTTGATGTTTATTTTAGCGCTTTTTCTGAACAAGTTAGGAATGTGAACAGTGTGTCGCAAATGACGTTACGTTGCGTGCAGCGGAGTATTCGAGAGAAATGATTATATAAACGTTTTAGGACTTACATGGAGAACGGCAAAATAAGTCATTTATTCCTATTTAAAAATATTGCACACACACACACGTAAGGAAATTAACCGTATATATCTGTGAGAATGTTTGTGTTAGCAACAATGATGAAGTAACTATGCAAAATATTTCAACTCGAATTAGGTTTTCGTTTCATTTTCTTGATAACCGCGCCTCATACGATAAAAATGCACAGGGAAAGAAATATTCTACGTTATTTGTTCTACAATTTTCGCTGTGGCCAACACTTTGCGAGGTATGACGAAAAGTTAATTTTTTATCGCCGGTAAAGTGGTACCCCTGATTGGCTTACGAGGCTCTTCTATGTTATTCTCTTATTGTCTTTGACTCTAAATCCTAAATATCATATTTTATAACAAGGAGTTCAATCCAGGACTGATGCAGGTTGGTTTCCCGAAGTTGACTTCCCGAATTGATTACTTTTATTGACAGGAGATGTTTCGGTATGTGTTGGTCATTCCAAGGAATCCTCATACCATAAATATCACTTGTGGTTCATGGTTTATCAATGAAAGATAAAAATTGGGAAACAAAGCATTATCAGGTTTAAAATACTGAAAGTAATGTAAATTTTTTTTTGTAGAACGCATTATAAAGGAGATATTCTATTTACTTTATTACTTGCTTTAATATTTGATTATTGTAAAAACGCGTAAGAATATATGTTGTAGGAAATTTAATTTTCTACCACCTTTGTTTGAAACATTTTTCCATACAATGTATTGTCTAGGAGATATTATTAAAATGATATTTTTTTTGCTGTCACGACCACGCCACCTACCGGCGACTATTGTAAACACTTGTCGCTTAGTAACGTCTTGCAACGACGCTCCATTTTATTTTCTTAATTGTTGGAGCTTCGTGGCTATATCCAATATCAGAAGGCTACAGGTATGTGTTTATTTCAGTTCTTTGTCAAGTCTGAATTTTTCCCGGTGCCCATATCAGATTGTTTTCAACTGCTGTACAACTGCTGTATGTCCTTAAAGGCCACTGGCCTAAGATGATAAATATATTTATCTAGCTACCGTTCCCTCTCCCTCCACATCCTACCCCTATCTGTAACCCCTACCTTCCATTTCCACATTTCTCCCTCTTTCTTTATTCCATGTCTCTTTCAACCCTCTCCCTTTATCACTCTCTCTTCCTTTCTCTACAACCTTCCCTCCATCCTCACTTCCTCGTCTCTCCCTCCCTTCTCTCCCTCCCTCTTCCTCTCTCTTCCTTCATCTCTTCCTTCCTTCCTTCCTCTCTCTCTTCCTCTCTCTCTCTTTCTCTTCCTATCTCTCTTCCTCTCTCTCATCTTCTCTCTCTTCCTCTCTCTACATTTCGCTCATTTCATCTATCTCTCCCTATCTTCCTCTCTCTCTCTTCATCTCATTCTTCCTCTCTCTCTTCCTCTCTCTACTCTCTATCTTCATCTCTCTCTTCCTTTCACTCTTCCTCTCTCTCTTCCTCTCTCTCTTCCTCTCTCTCTTTCCATCTATCTTCCTCTATTCTTTTCTTTTCCTCTCTCTTCCTCTCTCTCTTCCTCTCTATCTTCCTCTCTCTCTTCCTCACTTCCTCTCTCACTTTCTCTCTTCATCTCTCTACATTTCGCTCATTTCATCTATCTCTCCCTATCTTCCTCTCTCTCTTCCTCTCTTTCTTCCTCTCTCTCTTCCTCTCTCTACTCTCTATCTTCCTCTCACTCTTCCTTTCACACTTCCTCTCTCTCTTCCCCTCTCTCTTTCCATCTATCTTCCTCTATTTCTTCTTTTCTCTTCCTCTCTCTCCCTCTCTCTTCCTCTCTCTTGCTCACTTCCTCTCACTTTCTCTCTTCATCTCTCTCTTCCTCTCTCTCTTCCCCTCTCTCTTCCTCTCTTTCTTCCCCTCTTTCTTCCTCTCTCTCTTCTTCTCTCTCTTCCTCGCTCTACTCCCTCTATTCCTTCCATCTCTCCCTCTCTCGTCCTTCCATCTCCTTCCCTCTCTTTCTCTTGTCTTCCTCTACCTCTCCTTACTTCTTTCTCCGCATCCTATCCCTATCTTTAACCCCTACCTTCCTCTCTCACATTTCTCCCTACTTCCATTCCTCTCATTCCCTCCCATTCCTCCTTTCCCTCCCTCCCTATTTACCTCTTCCCTCCCTTTCTCTTCCCCTCCCTTTCTCTTCCCTCTCTCCCTTTCTCACTCTCTCTTCCTTCTATCTCTCCCTCCCCTTCTATCCCTCTCTTCCATTCTTCCTTTCTTCTTTCCCTCTCTTCCTTTCTTCTCTTCTTTTCCTTTCTTCTCTCCCTCTCTTCCTTCTCCCCCTCTCTTCACTCACTCCCTCCTTCCCTCTCTCCCTCTTACTTCTTTCTACCTCTCTCTTCCTTCCCTCTCTCTTCCTCCCTCTATATTCTCCCTCTCTCCTCCTTATATCTCTCTTTCCCCCTTTCTTCCTCTCTTCCTATCCTCTCTCTCTCCTTCCCTCTCGCCTTCTCTTCCCCTCCCTCCCCCTCTCTCTTCTTTCCTTCCTTCCCTCCCTTCCTATCCTGTCTCTCTCTCCTCCCCTCTCTTCCTCTCATCCTTCCCTCTCTCCCTATCTTCCTCTCCTTCCTTCTATCTCTCCCTCCCCTTCTATCCCTCTCTTCCATTCTTCCTTTCTTCTTTCCCTCTCTTCCTTTCTTCTCTTCTTTTCCTTTCTTCTCTCCCTCTCTTCCTTCTCCCCCTCTCTTCACTCACTCCCTCCTTCCCTCTCTCCCTCTTACTTCTTTCTACCTCTCTCTTCCTTCCCTCTCTCTTCCACCCTCTCTATTCTCCCTCTCTCCTCCTTATATCTCTCTTTCCCCTTTCTTCCTCTCTTCCTATCCTCTCTCTCTCCTTCCCTCTCGCCTTCTCTTCCCCTCCCTCCCCCTCTCTCTTCTTTCCTTCCTTCCCTCCCTTCCTATCCTGTCTCTCTCTACTCCCCTCTCTTCCTCTCTTCCTCTCATCCTTCCCTCTCTCCCTATCTTCCTCTCCTTTCCTCCCTCTTCCTCTACCTCCACATCATGCCCCTATCCTTTTACCCCGCTCCCACAATTCTCCCTCTCCCTTCCTTCCCGCCCCCCTTCCCCTCCTTCCCTCCCGCCCCCACCTCCATCCCCTCCTCCCCTCCCCTCTCCTCCTCAACCTCCTCCCTTACCGGTTTCCACCGCTGACACAATGATTGATGCCTTTGACAGCATCGCCTGCGAAGCGGCGGCAGCTGCCCTTGCTTGCGTATTGCTATTTCATGGAAATATGGCGGGCGTTTGGAGTGAGAGAGGAGGGAGATAGTGGACGGAGAGGGAGATAGAGATATATAGGCGGCGTTGGAGGCGAATAGATGATAGATAGGGCCGCTACAAATGCCCTTTTAATCGAGAAAGAGACTTCCCCTTCGCCTATGGAGGCGCCATCTTTACGGCGAGCTGCGATAATTGACCGCTAGGGGGTTCTGTCGGGAGTTTATTTATTTTAATTGGCGCTCGAAATTATCCTCCCTTGGAACAGTACGTGCAGTGAAGCTACCTTTATGTCCCTTATTATATGAACGCCGTGTTGTTGAGCCTACTTTCCGGAATGGAAATAGTGTTATAGTTCCTTCGTCGTGTTTGCCCGTCTCCCTCTTATTCACTTTCGAACCAACGGACACTTTGCTGGAAATCTCTTGCTACTGGGATAGTTTTTGTTGCGAAGATTGAAAGTCCCGGGTTCGATTCCGGGAACTATCCTTCCCGTTTGATTTACATGGGAAATCTGAAATCCATCGCGCAGGGTAATATTCTTTTACACATTAAAATATCTTAGAATTATAATATCGGAGCGGGATTTGTACTATTCTCTGAGGAAAGGAATGCAGATTCTAATTATTATCGTAGAATTTTGCTCATCGATCGCATTTCTTCGAATTTCGCCTAAATACTGACGTTTATTTGCAGTTTTTAATCACTCGTTACGAGAGAGCGTTGCCATGGCAACCACTATTTTTGCGCATCTGATTCTAAAAGGTAATGTATTAACGTTCATTTAATTTGTAATAATTATGCGGAAAATATGCTTCGTGAGTTCCGTTGGAAACATTATATTTTTGTAATTAGACTAGCTAAAACCATCTTTTTTCCCTCGCGGGATTTAAACTTGCATTGGTTTCCGCGCAAACAATCGCGTATTTTGCGGTAATTGATTGCAATGAGCGACGCAAATACCCACGCTAAGAAAAATAACACGGCTCAGTATGAAAAATTGACTCCCAGCCTTTGAATTGCAGCCAGCGCCAATTTGCATCCTGATATATAAGGATAAAGGAGGAGAGGAAGAAACAGGGGGAGTGGGGATGGGAATAAAGAGGGAGAGAGAGAGAGAGGAAGAGAGATAGGAACGGAAATAAGTAGAGAGAGGAAGGGAGAAATTAGAGAAAAATAGAGAGGAAGGGAGAAAGGAAGAAATTGGAAAGGAGAAAGTTGGGAGAAAGGGAGAGAAATCGAAAGAGGAAGAGAGAGATGAAGAGAGAGATGAAGAGGAAGAGAGAGGAACGGAGAAAGGAAGAGAGAGGAGGGGAGAATGTAAAGAGAAATGGAGATGATGGTAGAAAGGAAGAAATATCAAAGTAGAAAGTAGAGAGAAATGGAGAGAAAGCGATAGAGGAAGATAGAGATGTAGAGAGAGAGGAAGAAAGAGGAAGAGAGAGAGAGGAAGGGAGAGATGAAGAAAGAGAGGAAGAGAGAGGAAGAAAGAGAGAGAGAGGAAGAGAGAGAGGAAGAGAGAGGAAGAAAGGAAGATAGAGAGGAAGAGAGAGGAAGAAAGAGGAAGAGAGAGAGGAAGAGAGAGAGGAAGAGAGAGAGGAAGAAAGAGATGAAGAAAGGGAGGAAGAGAGAGGAAGAAAGAGGGAGAGAGAGGGGAAGAGAGAGAGGAAGAGAGAGGAAGAAAGAGGAAGAGAGAGAGGAAGTGAGAGAGGGAGAGAGAGAGGAAGTGAGATAGAGGAAGAAAGAGGAAGAAAGAGGAAGAGAGAGATGAAGAAAGAGGAAGAAAGAGGGAGAGAGAGAGGAAGAGAGAGAGGAAGAGAGAGAAAGGAAGAGAGAGGAAGAGAGAGGAAGGGAGAGAGGAGTGAGGTAGAGAGAGGGGACCGGAGAAAGGAAGAGAGATGAAGAGAGAAAGTAGAGAGAAATGGAGATGAAGGGAGAAAGGAATAAATAGGAAAGTAGAAAGTAGAGAGAAAGTTGGAGAACGCGATAGAGGAAGATAGAGATGAAGAGATAGAGAGGAAGAGAGAGTGGCCGAGGGAGAGACGAAGAGAGAAAGTAGAGAAGAAGAGAGAGAAAGCGAGCGCGGAAGAGGAGAGGAAATGAATGTAAGCGAGAGAGAGAGAGAGAGAGGAAGAGAGGGAGAGGGAAGACAAAGAGGAAGAGATGACTAGAAAGCGGGTTAGAGATAGGAAGAGAGCGTGAGTGAGGAAGATACAAAGGAATTGAGAAAGGAAGAGAGGGAGATAGAGTAATAGAGAGTGGAAGCGACAGGAAGAGGTTGAAAGAGAGGAAGATAGGGAAAATGAAAGTGGATGAGTGAGAGGAAGAGATTGGAAGCGAGAGAGGAAGAGAGGGAGAGAAGGATCGAACGAGAGGAAATAATTCCTTCCAGTTCCCCCCTCTCTCCCCTCCCCCCTCCCCTCCCCCACCCCCTCCCTTCCTCACCCCTTCCCTTCCCTCCCTCCCTCCTCCACCCCCTTCCTTCCCTCCCTCCCCCTTAGCGTCTCAAAAAAGAATCCGATAGCTTTTTTCAGAAATTACGACTGGAAGATATCATTTCGTTATTCTTATTACCCCCCCCCCCTCTCTCCCTCTTCGGCCCTGCTTTGAAAGTACGCCGCCAGGCGTCTCCCCTGTAGCCCTTTCCACCCCCGCCATCCAATGAACCGAAGGAATGAGAGGGAGAGAGTGGTGGAAAATAAAATTTAAAAAACCCCATTTTTATCGCATCGCGTTACTCATCTGTCTGCGATGCGTTTTTTTCTCCTCCTCCTCCTCTCATTCGCGGATATCGCCTTTCATTTGTTTCGTTTTTTTGCGCGTATATATAATATTTTTTTTATTGCCTAGTAACCGACTGCATTTTGGGTCGTTTCGCCGCCGTAATTACAGCGGATTTTTGTAAAACCTCGAGGGTGTAATTAAAGCTTTCGGGGGAATGGGGTGGATTTTATGAGAAATTGTCGGAGAAGTAAAAAAAAGAAGATTAAAAAAAATAGTTTGTTTTTTTCCCCCCTCGAATGAGTAAGACTTCGCTAGGAAACCCACTTTTAAGATTATTGGAGGCGATTGTCGGATCCGGGAGCGGGCGCGACAGGGAGGCCAACCTCGGGAAGCCTCGGACGGAACGAATATCACTCGGAAGTCCTTTTTTAGAGAGATTAGTATTATAATAAGGGACGAAATTTGGACGTTTCGTGGATTCGCACCCGCGAGAAAATGGCTTCTCTTGCTATAGACGAAATAATCTCGAAACCAGATGATCCAAGCGGAAGTTAATGACGCATAATATCCCGAAATTCATTAGGTGGCGCTGTGTATAATATTACAAATACATCCGAACGGAAAAAATAAATTGTCGCGCGTACTGGACACCGTTGGTTCGCGACCTTTTCGTAGGCTTCGCACCAATCGGCTCATTAGAGAAAATATCAATGCCCTAGTTACGTGCGAACACATCCAAATCGTTGGTCTTATTAGCAAAACTAATTTTATCGCGGTTCGCCCCCTTAAAAAATCAGCAGTGGCGCCACGGTGTGCCGCGGCGCCCGGGTTGGAAACTACTCTCACTGGACAATACCGAATACAAGTCCGACGATGGTCGTCGCTGAGGTAACACTCTCGCATTTAGCGGTAACAACTGCAAAAGCGCCAGTATTTACGCGTGATTCCACGATCGCTAGGAATCTACGTTCATTCCCTCGGAGGATAGATTCGGGTTCGATTCCGGGAACTTATCCTTCCCGTTCGATTTGCATGGGGAATCTGAAATCCATCGCGCAGGGTAATTTTCTCTCGCGCGTTATAATATCTTAGAATTGTAATATCGGTGCGGGATCTGTACTATTCTCTGAGGAAAGGAATGGAGATTATAAATTTATATCGTATAATTTTGCTTAACGATCGTATCTCTTCTAATTTCGCGTAAATACCGGATTTTTTGCAGTTTTGTCGGACATTACAAGGGTGTTGCCATAGCAACAACGACTATTGTTGGACTCGGGGATTCGGTATAGTCTACTACAGTGGTTCCCAAACGTTTTTGTCAAAGACCCTAAATTTGAAATCGCTTTTGCCTTTCGACCCAAATGGTACCGTTACATACGTAAAGCATACCCCAGCAAATTCATAAGCATAATATTAGATAAAAAATTTAATTTATAAAAAATGATTGTATAGGCGAGTAGTCGCTCAATTTCTTCCAATTTTATTTTTACTTTCTCCATATATACGAAGTATAGAGAAAGTATTGTTTTCATGAAAAAAATCGAATTCGAGATTTCAACGGAAATGCATGTTTTAAGGTCCCCTGAACACGTTTTGACTATTTTGTGATAGATTTTTGTGGGCGCTCTAACTCAATAACTATTGATCAGGTAAACGCAAATTTATATATTTAACATTTTTATAAAAATTAAAAGATCTGTTTAGTTTTTGGTAAAGATCGGTCGACCGGAAGTGGGTGTTCGCTCTTGTCACTTATCCGTTATTTTGAAATATTTGCTTTAATATTTGATAATTGTAAAAATGTATTGGGATAAAAGTTGGTGAAAATTTTATTTTCTACAATCTTTGTTTGATACATTTTTCCATATAATACATTGTTTAAGAGATATCTTATATTTTTTAGCTGCCACCACCACGCCACCTACCGAAGACTATTGTTAACAATTGACGCATAGTTACGTCTTAGTAACGCTCCTTTTTCTTTTCTTAATTGTCAACCGGATGTAAATATTGACAACGATCCCAAAGCTAACAACATGTAATTTGCCATATAAATATGGAGAAAGTCATGCGTTGCCCACATAAGCTTATTTTTCTGTACTAAAGTTCAATTTTCGAAATGGGGGCATGAAAAACATAATAGTGACCTTCGAATCAAGACATTCACCGACATTTTAGGAAGGTTTTCAAAAGTTTTTAGAGCAAAGAAATCTAGAGATCGAAAAAATATGATCCGTTTTTTCTCGGCCGATTTGTTGATTCGAGCGGCTTGCTTTATCGGCTTCCGTGATGCTGTCGCACGTTCGTGATCAGCTGATCAAGCCTTGGTTTTTAATATTGATGGAGGGAGTGCAGCGCAGATCACGCCGAGGACCAAGTTTATTTCTTACCCCTCTCGGTGGTCCCCTTAACACGTTTTGACCATTTTCTCGATGATGTCTGCGTGTGTGTATGTGATAGCTTCGTTCGCGGGGGCTCTAACTCAAAAACTATCAATCAAGTCAACGCGAAATTTTATATTTAACGTTTTTATGAAAGTCGGCAGGACTGATTAGATATCCTACCACTGAACTATCGTAGCAGATCAATTTTCTCGTTTCTGAAAGCGGATGTTTCCTTGGTTGGGACGGAACTAGCCAAGCTAGTATCAAACTGCTACAACGGATGTCCTCGAAGAGATACACCGAAGAAAACCCTTCCCTCTCAAATGGTGAGATTGCCAAGCAAGAAATTGATGGAATAATATGATCCGAAGATCCTATGCAGACAGGCATAAGCTGTAAAGGTGGGAATAATTTTGAAACGGGAAAAATAATATAATGCATTGTTTAAGAGGTAACCCAAAAACTAAATATTTTAGTTGCCACCACCGCGCCGCCTACCCACGACTGTTGTTAACAATTGACGCTTAGTTACATCTTAGCAACGCTCATTTTTATTTTTTTTAATTGTTCGAGCTTTGTGGCTATATCCAATATCAGAAGGCTATGGTTTGAGCTTATTTCTCTTCTTTGTAAAGTCTAAATTTTTCTCGCGGTTTCTTAAAATATTCATTATTATGTAACCGATTTGGAATTTTTAGAAATATTTCAGGTATTTAGAAAGTCATGTGGTGGACACATCAGATTTTAAAAATTAATATTGCACTTTAGTTTTCGCGTCCAGGAAGCCAATTCTCGTTGGCGTAATGAGCCAGTTTTGCGCAAATTATTATAATAAAACGTCACAGCTTGGTCATAGTGACAGGTGGCAACAATATAACACTTCTACATATGATAATATTTAAATATTTCTGTCACGTAACGCTTCAATATATTAGGATAATAATACCTAAGGTACTTCTAGAATTGCCGCAGAGCTGAAATTTTGAAGGAAGATAGGCCATGGGGCACAACCTCCGATAAAAATCCGAAACCCTAGAAAAGCTGATATTTAAAGGGTGTTTTTGACCCCAATGTCCAATTTTAAACACCCATAAGACAACTCGTAAAAATCGATTTTTTAGACTTACAAGCTTTTACTATTTTGCATTTCACAATTAGAAAGAATAGACCTACGATATTCGGAGCTGCGCCGTTTTAAAGAAAAATGAATAAAGTTTCTTATTATTATCGTCTACAATTCGAAATCGCTGTAGTTATGCGTTGAAATAATATTTATTGGAAGGATGTAAGCTTTTTTTTTACGATGTGTTGCCTTGCCGACCTTGTCATTGTTAAGTCTCGAGATTGTTATCTCAAACCTTATATTATATGCGTAAGGAATACGTGCTTTGAATGTTTTAATAGGAGAGAGAGAGAGAGAGAGAGGGAGAGAGAGGAAGTAAGAAAGAGAGAGAGGGAGGGAGTGAGAGAGGAGAGAGAGAGGAAGGGAGACAGAGAAAGAGAGAGGCAAAATTAAATGTTCAATAAATTAAAAATAATTTTGGGCGGATAAGAATTGTATAGCGTAATTTCCATTCGCACAAAACTATTTTTACTCTCTGGAACACTCAATTACGTGAATTTCAAATTTATTGTTTACCTTTTTAGCGCGAATAAAAGTGGAAATCATTGATATATTTATATCTTGATTTTAACCGAACACTCAATCCACGCATACACCGTCCTATTTGATCGTCAATTACGCCAGTAGATAACAAATCGTATGAATTGATGTGAAAAATAAGAATGACTTACCTACATTTATATAATACGCACTGGTATTCGGTTTAACGCGGGTTTCGCTCGGCGCGAAACGTCCCCGGAACCAATCTGTCGCGTAAAAGCGGGGCGCCGAGTTTGTTTAGGACGACCTGTTTCGAATTTTAGGTTATGAATAAGGCAAGAATGATATCGGGGGGGGGAAAAGGTAGAGAGGGAGGGAATTCGACTGAAGAAAGCGGAAAAAATTTGATATTGGAATGCTTCCCCCACGCACAGCCCAACCCCACTTCACCGATCAACATACTAAGAACGCCACACAGCGGCAGGAGGAGGAAATATGTTTCATTGAGTGGGAGATTGCAAGGGGTAAGGGATTTGGTGTATATCATTATACATAGCTGCTTCTTACTTATATAGGATATATGATATATCATATAAAACCTTAAGGTACTACAGCTACAGAGCTGAAATTTGGCATGAATATATAGGCATTGGTTACAACCTCCGGAAATAATCCGAAATTATGGAAAAAGTTATATTTAAGGGGTGTTTTTGACCCCAAAATCCAGTTTTAAACACCCATAAGGAAAGCGTTGAAAATGTGCAGGGGTATATAAAATTACTTTTTAAAATTATTTATAATTAAGATGCAAAGTCGGAAGATGCATTTTATTATGGAAAAAAGAATGAAGTTTATTCTCCTCGAAGAAAAAATTCGAACCCTTGCTAAATTTGCGTAAAAAATTGATTTTAATAACATTATGAAAAGTTTTCGGTTTTCAACAATGAAAAATATTAATCACCATAGGAACGACTCTCAATGCCTTTCAATGGGAATTGATTATCCACATTTCAAGAGCATTGATTTAATGTTTAGACTGCACTATAGTCTATATGATTTCAGCCAACGACGTATACATATGATGACGTGATAATTTCAAATAATTTTTTATATCCAGATACGTACTTAAAGGCACGGTTGATGATGCCACAATCCTAACACACAAAATATCCTAATTTTCGCATAAATTTTGGTGTAACATATAAGCTATTGCCTTAATGATATATATATATGTGTGTGTGTATATATATATATATATATAATGGATGGCAACAAGTTGTTGGGATAAGGAAGCCCAGTGAGAACTCACCAATAAGATGACTTCAGGTTGGTGAGTAGCTGGGGATGTCGAAGTGACACACGTAAAACGAACACAAAAAAAAACAAAAAACACGGAAGCTTTCGGGAGCGATCCCTTCGTCAGCGCAGGAGAGAGACAGAAAAAGTTGTCTATCTCCTGTGCTGACGAAGGGATCACTCCCGAAAGCTTCCGTGTTTTTTTTTGCGTTCGTTTTACGTGTGTCACTCCGACACCCACAGCAGCTCGCCAACCTGAAATTATCTATCTTATTGGTGAGTGCTCACTGGGCTTTCTTATCCCAACATCTTCTCCATCCATTTATGCCACTTACCTTTCCTCTTCCATAAGCACTTTATATATATATATATATATATATATATATATATATATATATATATATATATATGTATGTATCTTATAAATATTTCAGTGTGGTGTGTGTATGTATGTATGTTCTTTATACGTTTTTCCGCGGTTGAAGCTATCGAATTCAAAAGTTTCATGAGCCATCCTATGGACAAAAGGAAGAACTTGGTCTAGGTTTGCCGACCGTGGGGGTCTCTTATACCCCGTGTGGTCAACGAAATACTATTTCCATAAGAGTGCATAGGAAATGGTGCGGAGAAGCCCCAAAATGCCATGCATCCCTTCACTGATGTGGTTATAAATATACCTAAATATTAACTTAAGATCGCGAGAGATGGTTTATTTTACGCACGAAAGACTGAATATTTTAATTCTGTTCATGTTTTATAGTATTACCTGTTAAGGCGCTCGAAATTATCCTTTAAGCGCAAATTTTATTAACATTTTCCAGGCGGCGACAAAGCTACATTTCTTAATTGTTGTCCTCTTCAAAGGTTAATCCAAGGCCGTGGCGCGTCGTAGAGAAAGAATAGCCAAAGCCAAGATACAGGGTACAAATGGATTCATGTTTAAATATAGTCTATGAATACTTTCAACGTGAGTCAAATTATTTTTAAGGAATATTAGAACATTGTTATCTTTTACCATTAACATTGAAAGATTTATCGCAACATAAATCGATACATTTGCTTACATTTCTTCGGTAACCAAGTTGTCGTTTATTATTTACGTTTTGGCTAATAGTATTGACATAATCCACGTAAATTTATTGCGGCTTTAAAGGCTTCGGTGCATCTATCCATGTGGATATTAAGCAGGACGTCAATGCGTAATTATATCAATGATAAAAACTTCGCAATACAATGCATAAAATACTAAATGTTAATGAATACATCGTTCGCGTAATTGAGGAATGGGGAACGTTTGGTGAACTTGGGGCACCCCCACAGCGAAAGTAAGTAAATTTCAGAATTTATTGTATTAGTTTTATTGTGATGTGACATCGAAAGTGATACACCAATAAAAATAATAAATTATAAAAATCGTTTGAACTCTTTTCCGAGCAAAGCCGGGCGTTTCAGCTAGTATATATATATATATATATATATATATATATATATATATATATATATATATATATATATATATACTATATATACTATACTATGTACTATATATCGGTGGAAAAGGGAGGGGAAAAGAATAAGGATTTGGAATCGCAGGACACACTCGAAACAAAAAAACTCTCCGTATATGATATCGGTCGAGGGAAAAAACAATAGACAATCTGAAGAAATTTAGGCGTATTGCGAGGGAGGAAGGGGTGGGACGTGGAGGATAAGCACGTAAAATACGACAGTTTGTATAGAGGGCAAGGGGGGGATAGAGGGACGTCAATATAGGGGTTGTATATGAAAAGGGGAGGAAGGGAGAGAGAGAGAAATTTCGAGACAGAACCAAGAATATAGCGGGTGAGATAGGTAAATAAGAAAGTGTGAAGGAAAGGTGGATAAATGAGAGAGAGAGAGAGGAAGAGAGGTGGAATGAGAGAAAATTGGAGTGGAAGACGAATAAATACGCGCTAGAGGCGTTATTTACTATTAATGCGAGATCATGTCAAAATAGATAAATATTAAGTATTTTAGTGTAATACCTACAAATAGGGATGCGAAAAAAATATCGATACTTTACTCGCATCGGTAATTTCCTTTCGATACCAAGTACTTTTGTACTCGATTCTTTTCTTTAGATTTTCTAGTGACATCGGTACTTTCGTTCCGATACTTTTGTGGTATCGATACTTTTCATTCGATACATCATATGATTACGGTATTGATACTTTCGTTTCGATTTCGTGTCCTTGGATACGAAAAAAGTATCGATGCTTTACTCACATCGGTAATTTCCTTTCGATACCAAGTACTTTTGTACTCCATTCTTTTCTTTCGATATTCTAGTGACATCGGTACTTGCGGTCCGATACTTTTGTGGTATCGATACTTTTCATTCGATACATCATATGATTACGGTATAATACTTTCGTTTCGATATCGTATCCCCTACGTACAAACTGAAACGCCAGTGTTGATGCCAAGGAAATATCGAATTTTAGATTAACCTGCTAATTTCCTAATCGGTTGCGCTTAATAAAACAATAGGACAATTATTTAAAACTTACCTCTTACTAGAATAGTGGTAACATGATATTTATTTGTTTACGATCATTCCTTAGTCCCAAATTACCCATTTATTACTTTCTCCATACATACGTAGTATAGGGGAAAGTGTTATGTATTCACGAAAAAAATCGGCTTCGATATTTCAACGGAAGTACACGTTTTGAGGTCCCGTGAAAACGTTTTGACCATTTTCTCGATGTCTTTGTGTGTGATAGGTTTTTGTGGGGGCTCTAACTCGAAAACTATTAATCAGGTCAACGCGAAATTTTATATTTAACATTTCGATAAAAGTCGGAAGAACTGATTAGTTCTTGGCAAAAATCGGTCGACCGGAAGTGGGTGTTTACTCTTGTCACTTGTCCGTTATTTTGAGATATTTGCTTCAATATTCGATAAATGTGAATCTGTATTGGAATAAAAGTTGTAAAAACATTTAATCTCCTACAATCTTTTTTGAAACATTTCCCCATATAATGTATTGTTTAAGGGATATCTTAAAAACTAATTATTTTTTACTGCTACTACCACGCCACCTACCGACGACTATTGTTACTAAGTAACTAAGGGTCACATTCGTTATTTTGAGATATTTGCTTTAATATATGATAAATGTGAAAATGTACTGGAATAAACGTTGTAGGAAATTTAATTTTCTACAATCTGTTTGAAATATTTTTCCATATAGATGCATTGTTTAAGAGATACCTTATATTTTTAGCTGCCACTGTAACGCCACCTCCCTAGGATTTTTGTTAACAATTGACGCTTAGTTACGTGTTAGTAACGCTCCTTTTTCTTTTCTTAATAGCTGGAGCTTTGTGGCTATATCCAATAATAGAAGGCTATGGTTTGAACTTGTTTCTGTCCTTTGTCAAGTCTAAAATTTCCTTCCAGTTTCTTAAAATATTTCTTTTTATGTAACCTATTTGAAATTTTTAGAAATATTACAGACATAAAATTTGTTGATAGTTAAATTACTTGCAACTTTCATTCCAATTGCGATTTGCATTCATCCAGCATTAAAGCAAATATTTGAAAGAAGGGAGAGAGAGAGAGAGAGGAAGAAACAGAGAGGAAGAGAGAAGGGAGAGTAAGAGAGAGAGAGAGAGATAGGAGGGAATATAGGGGGAGGGAGGGAGAAATGTGGCTATAAACGAAGATAGACAAGAAATGAGAAAGTGAGGAGAAAGAATGGGAGACAGGAAAATGGACAAGGATAAGATAAAGATAACTGAATGATAGAAAGAATATGCAGATAGATAGGAAGGTAAGGATAATATAAAAGAATGGGGAATAAAGAGAGAAAGGAAGAGAGAGAAAGTTTAATGGGAAGGGAGCTAGGAGTAAAGAGAGAGAGAGAAAGGAAGAGATAGAAAAGAAGAATGAAGGGAAGAGAGAAATAAGAAGAGATAGTGGAAATGAGGAAAGAGGAAAACAAATATATAGAGAGAGAGGAAGAGAGAGAAACTTTAATGGGAAGGGAGCTAGGAGTAAAGAGAGAGAGAGAAAGGAAGAGATAGAAAAGAAGAATGAAGGGAAGAGAGAAATAAGAAGAGATAGTGGAAATGAGGAAAGAGGAAAACAAATATATAGAGAGAGAGGAAGAGAGAGAGAGAGAAAAAGAGCGAGGAAGGCAAAGGAAGAAAGAGAATGATAAAAGGAGAGATAGGGGAAGAGAGTGATGAAGAGAGTAAGAGCGAAGATGAGAGGAAAAGAGAGAGAGGAAAATAGAGAGGAAGAGGGAGACAGCGTCTTCTTCCATCTAACCCATTGTCATTTACGGAAAGGAAGAAAGTGACGAATAATTAGAATAATATGAAAGATTGCATAAAATAAAGTACTATATAAATACAATGGCAAGTTAACATTTTAGGAAATGAAAAGAAATGGAGATTTGTTTGTTTGTGGTGAAAGACTAGGGATAATTAAATAGAGATAGAGAATAAGAGAAATAGGAAGGGAGATAAGGAGAGAGAAAGGAAGAGAGAAAAATAGGAAGAGAGAGAAAGATAGAGGAGAAGAGAGATAGAAATAGGGAGTGAAAGAGAGAGAGATTAAGAGAGATAGGAAGAGAGAGGAATAGAGAGGAAGAGAGAGAAGTGAGAGAATAAGAGAGATAGGAAGAGAGATAGGAAGAGAGAGAGAAGAGTGAACGAGAGAAAGTGAGAGAGGAATAGAGAAAGTGAAATATATGAAGAGAGGTGAAGAGAGACAGTAAGAGAGTGAGGAAGAGAGAAAGATAGGAAGAGAGAGAGAGAAAGATAGAGGAGAAGAGAGAGAGAGAGGAATAGAGTGGAAGAGAGAAAGAGAGAGAGATTAAGAGAGATAGGAAGGGAGACAGGAAGATAGTGGAAGAGAGAGGAAGAGAGAGTGGAAGAGAGAGGAATGGAGAGAAGAAGTGAGAGAATAAGAGAGATAGGAAGATGGAAAGGAAGAGAGATAGGAAGAGAGAGAAAGAGAAATAGAGGAAGGGAGAGAGAGAAAGAGTGGGAAAGAGAGAGAAAGTGGTAGAGGAATAGAGAAAGTGAAATATAGGATGAGAGGTGAAGAGAGACAGGAAGAGAGTGAGGAAGAGAGAGGAAGAGAGAAAGAGAGAGAGGAAGGAAGAGAGGGAGGAAGAGAGATAGAGAGAGAGGAAGAGAGGAAGGAAGAGAGTGAGAAAGAGAGATGAAGAGAGAAAGAGAGAGAGGAAGGAAGAGAGGGAGGATGAGAGATGAAGAGAGAAAGAGAGAGAGGAAGAGAGGGAGGAAGAGAGTGAGAAAGAGAGATGAAGTGAGAAAGAGAGAGAGGAAGAGAGGAAGGAAGAGATGGAGGAAGAGAGTGAGAAAGAAAGATGAATAGAGAAAGAGAGAGAGGAAGAGAGGAAGGAAGAGAGGAAGGAAGAGAGTGAGAAAGAGAGATGAAGAGAGAAAGAGAGAGAGGAAGGAAGAGAGGGAGGATGAGAGATGAAGAGAGAAAGAGAGAGAGGAAGAGAGGGAGGAAGAGAGTGAGAAAGAGAGATGAAGTGAGAAAGAGAGAGAGGAAGAGAGGAAGGAAGAGATGGAGGAAGAGAGTGAGAAAGAAAGATGAATAGAGAAAGAGCTAGAGGAAGAGAGAGAGGAAGAGAGGAAGGAAGAGAAGTGGAGAGAGTAAGAGTGATGAAGACGGGAAGTGATAGAGGATGAGATAGGATGAGAGAGGATAAGAGAATATGGGAGAGGAAGAATACCGAGGACGGGGAAAATGGAGAATGGGTGAGAGAAGAAGAACGAGAGGAAAGAATGGAGCGAAATAAACCTGCATGATTGAAAATTTGAAACAGGAGCACGGAGAGAACAGGGCGATAATGTAATATCTGAAGAGAGAGCTTGCCTCATTTTTCTCGTCAATGGACAGTATGCAATCTAAGGAATAAGGTAAACCCGTTCTTTATGTAGGACGGGGTATGGGGCGAGGATAAAACGAAAGGGGAGGACAGCACACGGCGCTGCATTCGTTGGAAGCGGACAGGAGACGATCGCCTGAAACAAAAGGGAAAACAAGTTTGTGGAAGAATCACGTATCGACTTACGAAATGCGCTTTGTTTCTCTCGCCGCGGTACCTATGGCAGAAAAACATATTGGGTCTAGGAATGCCTTAGTGAAGAGCAATCCACGTCTTCTTCTGACAGTCCATTGCTGAAGGGTAGTGGAGCGGAAAAGAAAATAACTCGTTTGTTCACTCGCGTATGCTCAAGCCGAGTTCGGTAATTATCGTCTCCGTGGCAGCAACGGGATAAAATGCGATTTAAAACGCAAAAACTCTATTTTTGGCAGAAATTCAAGAAAATATGACCGATTATCAAAATCCGGTGATAATAATTAGAATCTACATTCTTTTCCCCTTAGAACGCTACAAGCCTCGTTCCGATATCTCAATTTTAAGATATTTTAATGTATTAAAGAAAACATCTCTACACGATTTGATTTGAGACTTCCCATGTAAAACGAATAGGGAAAATATGTTCCTGGAATCGAACCCGGGACTCCAATCTTCGCCAAATTAAATATAACCCGGAGGTGGGCCCTGATAGCACGAGCCTCATGCCATTAGGGATACGAAAAAAGTATCGATAGTTTACTCACCTCGGTAATTTCATTTCGATACCAAGTACTTTTGTACTCGATTATTTTCCTTCGATTTTTTAGTTACATCGGCACTTTCGGCCCGATACTTTTGTGGCATCGATACTTTCGGCCCGATACTTTTGTGGCATCGACACTTTTCATTCGACATAACATATGAGCAAGGTATCGATACTTTCGTTTCGATTTCGTACCCTTAGACACGAAAAAAGTATCGATACTTTACTCACATCGGTAATTTCCTTTCGAGTACTTTCGTACTCGATTCTTTTCTTTCGATTTTTTTAGTTACATCGGCACTTTCGGTCCGATACTTTTGTGGTATCGATACTTTTAATTCGATTCATCACATGATTACGGTATCGATACTTTCGTTTCGGTATCGTATGCCTGCATACCATGTTTCGTGAAAATCGGTCAGTTGGTGCATGAGTTGTCGGCGGAAGAAACACACACATCCAGACACACACACACAGACATTCATAAGGCCATGTTTAGTTTGGGAACCATCCTAAAAAGCACATTACGTAATTTTTCCGCAATTCTTCCCTCATTTGTTTCTTCCTGGCGCGAATTCTCGGCTTATTATCCGAGTTCTCCTTTGGACACCGATCACTCCCGTGGAGATGAACCCAGATCCACTTTATTTCCCCCATTTTTTTGCGGCTCTCATATAGACAGAGAAATAGCGGAAACTTGGCTTCTGGAGGTCGCGGGATTCCTCTGATATTGCGCGCACAGACAGACAAACCGAATATTATATTTTTCAAAGGGTAAGCGCTAAAATTATTTGACGCGCGTGACAAAACAACGCAGAAGTAAAACGACAGCCCGCCGTTCACCCTGGCGGAGCTTTAGGGAAGGAAATATGGAATATAATGACAAGCGAATTCCCAATAAAAAAGCTAGCGAAATCACCGGGAGAGAGGGAGAGAGAGGTATGGGCGGAGGAAAGTAACAATAGTTGAACGGCGATACGCGATCTCGTAAATTAAATAAACGGTCTTCTTGTGTTGGGTTGCCCTAGGGGCTAGAGGGTGTCATATAAAGAACAAATGAAGGGCGATATTCATAGCAAAGAGGCACTTGATATGGCGCGTGTGCGTATATATATATATATATATATATATATATATATATATATATATATATGTATGCATATAAATATATGTATATATATACATATATACACACATACATACATATATATAATCACTGGAAGAATGCTTCCTCCTACGCTAAATCGAGGTTTTCATTAAATGGGGGTTATGCTAAATTACATCAAGGTAAGTCGGAAGGTGAATAAATATTCATTTGATTCGGGATTTCACTTTATACGCAGCCTTACCTCGCTTTGCGCGACAGTAAGGTTCACGGAAGTTTCGCGCTAAACGGGGTCGTTGCGTCAATGAGCATATAGGATCCACGGACGCGAATATTGGCGCAATGTTGTTAAAAAATACGCTGCCAGTCCGAAAAAACAGCTTCCTGTCGGCATTCTATCCGTGAGCGCCGGATGCAAATCTTTGTATTTATACTTTCTCCATATACGAAGTATATGGAGAAAGTATTGTTTTCGTGAAAAAAATCGAATTCGAGATTTCAACGGAAATACATGTTTTAAGGTCCCCTGAACACGTTTTGACTATTTTCTCGATGATGTCTGTGTCTGTCTGTATGTGATAGATTTTTGTGGGCGCTCTAACTCAAAAACTATTATTCAGATCAACGCGAAATTTTATATTTAACGTTTTTATAAAGTTTAAAAGATCTCATTAGTTTTTGGTAAAAATCGGTCTACCGGAAGTGGGTGTTTACTCACGTCACTTATCCGTTATTTTGAAATATTTGTTTTAATATTTGATAAATGTAAAAATGTGCTGGAATAAAAGTTGTAGGAAATTTTATTTTCTACAACCTTTGTTTGATACATTTTTCCATATAATGCACCGTTAAAGTGATATATTATGTTCTTAGCTGCCACCACCACGCCACCTACCGAAGACTATTGTTAACAATCGACGCTTAGTTACGTCTTAGTAACGCTCCTTTTTCTTTTCTTAATTGTCAACCGGAAGTAAGTATTGACAACGATCCCAGAGCTAACATGTAATTTGCCATATAAATATGGAGAAAGTCATGTGTTGCCCACATCAGTTTATTTCAATAACTAATCCACATCGGTACGGTGAATTTTTCTCGGATTTCCAGCCAGGTGAGAATGGCGAGAAACATTCACCGCATCTGTCCGCTGGGATAGCGTCAGATCATTCTAATCTACATCAGTAATTTTCTAACGGCATTGGAAACGAATAAACCTCATTATATGTTCGGGCAACATTGTAATCATTTCCTGTATTAATGGATTCCGTAATAATTTTGGCGAGGAAGTTTTGTTCGGAAAGTCACCTTCGTTTACAAATAATATCGCCGAAATAAGCGAAGATCGAGTGAAAAAAATGGCGTGCAAGTCCTGGGGGGGTAGGGGGTCTCTTTTACATTATAGAATCACACCCTGGTTGTAATTGGGTGTAAGAAGACTAGTACGCTATAATTCACAAGCCTGTAAAAAAAACTGGAATTTCTATTACTTTTATGGTTGGGCCGGCTCGGTTGTCGGTCGTCAATTGTTTATTTTGATATCTGATGGGCGCGGACCTGCTTCGCGCTGTAACGAGTTCGCTTAAAGCGGGGTCGTGCAAAGCGGGGTATGCCTATTTATATAGTAGAGAGAGAGAAGGGAGAGAGGATGAATGGAAGGTTGGTACAAAGGAAGAGAGGGGAGAATAGGGAGATAAATAGAGAGGATAAGAGAGAGGAAGAGAGAGAGGAAGAGAGAGAGGTATAGAGAGGAAGAAAGAGGAAGAGAGAGAGAAAGAGAAGAAGAGAGAGAGGAAGAGAGAGAGGAATAGAGAGGTATAGAGAGAGGAAGAGAGAGAGGAAGAAAGAGAGGAAGAAAGAGAGGAAGAGAGAGAGGAAGAGAGAGAGGAAGAGAGAGAGGAAGAGAGAGAGGAAGAGAGAGAGGAATAGAGAAAGGAAGAGAGAGAGGAAGAGAGAAGAAGAGAGGAAGAGAGAGGAATAGAGAGAGGTATAGAGAGAGGAAGAGAGAGAGGAAGAGAGAGAGGAATAGAGAGAGGTATAGAGAGAGGTATAGAGAGAGGAAGAGATAGAGGAAGAGAGAGAGGAAGAGAGAGAGGAAGAGAGAGAGGAAGAGAGAGAGGAAGAGAGAGAGGAAGAAAGAGGAATAGAGAGGAATAGAGAGAGGTATAGAGAGAGGAAGAAAGAGAGGAAGAGAGAGAGAAAGAGAGAGGAAGAGAGAGAGGAAGAGAGAGGAAGAGAGAGAGAAGCAATGACGATAAGAGAGGGAGAGGGGAAGAGGAAGGAAACGTCGGAAAGAAGACAGAATGAGGAAGAAAGAGAGAGGAAGAGGGTGGAAGGGAAAAAGGAAAACAAATATCTAGGGCTAGGAAGAGAGAGAGAGAGGAAGAGGGAGAGCGGAAGAGAGGAGAGAGTAAGAGTGAGGAAGGCAGAGGAAAAGAGAGAGAGAGATAAGAAGAGAGATGAAGAGGAAGAGAGAGAGAGAGAGTAAGGGAAATAGATGAATACAGAGGAAAGGAAAGACAGGTAGATACAAAATGAGGGTGCATAAGAAGAGGAGAGAGAGAGAGAGAGATGAAGAGAGCGAGAGGAAGAAAACTAGAGGATGAGAGATAAAGGAATAGAGATAAAGAAGATGTGGGCGAGAGAGAAGAAGAGAGAGAGGGAGAGAGAGAGAGTAAGAGTGAGGAAGATATAGGAAGAGAGAGATAGGACGAGAGATGATTAAGACAGAGAGATAAAGGAGATGTAGAGATGAGGAAGAGATAAAGGATGTATAGGAAGAGAGTGGGAAGACAGAAAGAATGACGGGTTGAGTGAAAGAGGTAATAGGAATGAGATGGATGAATCGGAGAGAAAAACGGAATGAGGAAGATAGATAACAGAGGGAGGATGAATGAGAGGTAAGAGAGGGAAAGCGAGACGAAGAAGACAAAGCGTGTAAACAAGGGAAGAAGGAAGAGAAGAACCAATATATATATATATATATATATATATATATATATATATATATATAAACCTACGCAGACGGAGAAAGACTAGTATCATTCCGTAACAGTAGCGTATATTCCTTCCACGTGTTGTATCAAATACAAGAATTCTTCCCCTCCCCTCACCCCCCCCCCAATTCTTACTCTTCTTCTGCTTCCATATCCTTTCAAAAGGAGCAGTATAGGACATTTGGAAGGCGACAGGCGTGACGTCACACCCGCGTCCATTTGCAGTGGAATTGTGGGTAATGAAGGACGCGCACACGTAGAGAAGGGGGCAAACACAACATGGCGCCTTCATCATGCAAGCTGATTCGTTATTGCCTTCTTCGATGCAATGTTCGGAAGCGAGCAAGAAATACTAGCGTGTGTATATATATATATATATATATATATATATATATATATATATATATATATACACACATAGACACACATACATACGCTTATAAATATATACACGTACATACCCATATATATTCCTGCAATTGTTCTGGTTATGGAGGGCCGTCTCCGTGAGGTTATATATATGAAAAACAGAAGAAGGTCGAAATTGGTCGCTCGCTCGTAAATTTCTCATACGTATTCTCTTTCCCTCCCTCAATTTTCCTTTTATTCTCGACGCAAAGCCGCCGATTTCCTTGCCATTCCTTGAGAGGCGGGGGGTGGAGGAGGGGGGAAAATATTTTTTTTTTAAATAAAGAAATATAAATAATAAAAAAAGGAAGAGATTTCCTTCCAGCCGCCATCTTTGCGTCGTTCGTTTTTTTTTGGGGCCTCCCTTTTCGTCATACTTCGCAAGATTTACGGGATTACTTAAACGGTTTACTTATTCTCCAGCTATCGGAGAATTGCGTGATTTTATTTCGAAAAATGGTTTGATTGGCGTTTCTATATATATATAATATATACGCGCATTCGCGATAAATTTCTTTTTGTCCGCCGGTGCGATTTGTTGCGCGCGAAAACTGAAGTTTTTGCCCCCTTAGCACTTCATTCTTGTCTCGTTAATCACCTTATCTTCTGCTTACGGAGTATCGCAAAGGGGGAAATCCCGTCTCATTGGCGTTTGGGTTGATTTCAACGAGAAATGAAGACATACGGTGCTTGAATTTTTTAGGTTTTATCAGGCTAGATATTGCTCGTGGATATAGATTGAAAATCGTTTGAGAAAAGGCCATTTTTACCTGCAATATTGCATATTTAATGATATTTCACCATTACGAATATTTTTTTAATTCTAAAGATTTCACCTCCGCAGCGATTTTCGGTTTCCCTCACGTAAAAATGTTGGATTAAAACAACCCCCAAACTTTGCAGTTTTAAGAATTTTACACTTTCTACATTATGGGGTACTAATGCTACACATTTCTGCCAAATTTAAAAGTTGTAACACTTTTAAAAGTGAAATTATACTTTTGTAATTGTTTAAATTTTAAACATTTTTAACGGCCGCCGCAATATGTTTATACAGAGATTCAAATGTTTATTTCTGCAAATGCACTACTATGTAAATAACTTGAAAATTTCAGCTTCCTAGCTCATCCCGTAGTACCTAAAGAGTTATCAATTTGTTTAAACTTTGAGAATTTTTAACTGCCAAACAAATTAAAAGTATCAAAATTTCTGTAATCAATATTTCGTTTTTTTACAAATCCTACTACTAAAAACAATTTCATCTCCGTAGCACAATCAGAAATACATAAACCTTGAAAATTTATTTAAACAACTGCGAATTTTTGCTGCCGCATTGTTGCACATATTCAAGATTTTCGTTTTTTATAGTCGTTTTGCACAAAATCCTACCTAAGAAAAAATTTTCGAATCTCCAGCTCATCTGAAAGGGCCTAAACATTAGTACTATATGTTATATCCTCCTCCTCCTCTATAAGGAACGTCTATATATAATGATGATATCATCAACCCCAGAATAATTTGCTTATTTATGCGCCGTGGGTAAAGGTTAACGCTCGATTGTGGCGCCGCCCTTAAAAGAGCCGTTATGAAAGAGCGGGAGAATCCAAAACTACTTACGGCTGAGTGCAACGCATATTTTTAACAAACTTTCCTGGTAAGTAGAAGTTCGAATTATCGGTAGGAATGTTTGATTCTCATATTAAAAGCCGTTTGCGAGACAAAATTCATCGATAAAGATCCGGGTTCGAGTCTCTAGGAGATAATATTTCCTTTCCAATAAGATAACACGCCATATAATGTATTTCGCTCGTGAAAATTAGAAAAATAGACCCTTGGTGATATTCAAAGCGGGTTTGTTTACAAAAAAAATGAACAGCGTTGTTTCCTGGTATTATCGTCTTCGATTGTCTCCCTCATTCCGCGAACGTTTTCACGTTTCATAACGCTTGTTTTGACAAAAATTATCGATTCTTATTTGTTTAGTTTCAAAAACAGCGCATTGCATGGAGACATGCAACTGTAACAAATAATATAACGTTAAAATAGCTAACTATAATAAATACAATGAGGTTCATTTATGAGGATTTCCCTTGACAGTCATTCCATTGTCGAAATCGCATTATTGTCTCCATACGAGATTTTTAAGTTAAGTAGTCTAGCAACGATAAAAGGCTACTTCCGCCACTTTGTGGCGCCCTCTGTCACGCTATAAAAATGCGAATAACTCGATAATGGAAAGAGATTCATGTTTGATATTTTGGCAGGAATGATCGATTCACATATTGTAAGATGACGACGAAAGGGAATATCGAAAAAAGTCTTAGGTTCGACTCCGAGGTAGGCCTTTCCATTTCCCATATGGTAACACGTAAAAATCTGCTTTTTGACTTGCAGGCTTGTATTCTTTTTGAGATATAAATTAGAAAGAATTCACCTATGATCTTCGGATCTAGTCCATTTTATAGAAAAAACTATGTAGTTTCTTATTCCGTTCATTTATTCCCGCTTCCAGTTCGAAATTCCTCATGTTAAACGTTTAATTCACATATTTTGGGGAAATCTGGCCATTTTAACGGAATGTTGCCGTGCTAACCCATTACATTGTTAAACCTCGAAATCCTATTGTTATTTCAATCCTTATGGGGGAAAGCGTGCTTTGAGTGCTCTTACAATTAGTACGAGAGAGAAGGAGAGAGAAATTCTTTTCATAGCAACCAATGTAAACAAAATTCTTTGCGTTATTTACGAGAAGGAGTACATTTGAATGCAGAACATAAATCATTCGCACATTAAAATTAGGTACTTGGAAACATCGTAGGATTTCGAAACTTGAAACAACCAACGCCTAAAAGAACGAAAGTTTTTTTACTTGCCGCCCGAAGAAAGTCGAGCCATATTTATGTTCATTTTTTATTTCACAAAAACCTTTCCCGTTGAATTTCAACGGGCATCTCCATATTAAATAATTCTTCCTGTCATATTGACTGACCTTTACGCGAGGGAAGAAACAGCCATATTATAACAGAGAAATGTATCCTTGAGTAGCGCTTTTGATTTTTTTATCGATGTTTAGAATTACTTGTTAATGCACGCATACCGACGTTGACTTTTAACGCATAATTTTTTTGGATTAAAAAAATTTTAAACGCGGTTTCGGTTGGCGGCCGTGTCGGAGCTACCGTTTAAAACTGCCATTTTCAACAATTGTGGCTCTCACCATGGTCACCAATCTTTATACCTTGTCGAACTGGT